>JAHRBU010000019.1:0-250575 GCA_019677095.1 Aureobasidium sp. SLJ-2021a | reverse complement strand
CCCCCCCCCCCCCCCCCCCCCCCCCCCCCCCCCCCCCCCCCCCCCCCCCCCCCCCCCCCCCCCCCCCCCCCCCCCCCCCCCCCCCCCCCCCCCCCCCCCCCCCCCCCCCCCCCCCCCCCCCCCCCCCCCCATCAAGGGTGTTTATGTTTATAGGTGGACTAATGATGTGAGGGAGGCTCGGGAGGCGGTGGTGAAGAGGAAGAACGAGGCGTGGTTGGAGGGTATGGATGGGGTTGGCTGAGGTTATCTTTAATTCGTTCAATCTATCCAAACCCGCGCCTGCGACATTTTTGCGCTCGCTACCTATCAAAGTGCTCGAATCTCCTTTTAGAGATTCTTGACCTTTTGATACCAAGAGTGCTCGACACCGAGTACCTGGACCTCGAGCTCACCACTTCTGTGAGAAAAGGCACGTTTCCACTCGTCGATAACGTCGTCGTGGGGTTCGTAAGTGGTCGTGGTACGACTGAGCCACGATACCGTACCAGCGTTTCGACCGTCGGACGTGTATTTGCAAACGTACCCCGATCTTGCATGGCCCATGCTAAGCTCCAGCTCACGTATCTCGGGCATCCTTGCCAACGCTTTAGCCACCGCTAGATGCAGGTCGTCGAGAAGATCGCGATTGACCGTTGTTCTGAAACCGTGATCTGGAAAATGCATCAGAGGTGGTATTTCATGGTAACGCATCCAGTCTTTTAGTCGGCGATATTGCACATCTTCGTCGTCTTCATCTTCATCATCGTCTTCCGTGTCTGAGTCTTCGGGCTCTCGTTCGAGCATCCAATCGCCACCAGGAGTGCAGGGGTCAAACTTGACATGGAGATTGCGCAGCCGAGGCCAAGTCTTGGATGCATCGACAATGTCAAATACATCGTCGCTCACCACGCCTGTCAAATCAAGACATTCGAGTCGTTGCGAGAGTCCGTTCAAACTGACGCTCAACGCGTCTCTGCCGTTGATCAAGGGGATGGCTGGTGGGTCGAAAGAGTGGTTTTTGGGAACGACTCCGGGGTATTCAAGTTTGAATTGGGTCAAAGTTCCAGGCAGAGTAGAAAGGCTGTCGGCGAAGGCTTTGTAAACGGTCAGATACTATGCAGTGTTGAAAGCATCAGAAAGAAAAAAGAAAAAAAAAAAAGGCTTACCTTGACGCTCTCTGATACGAAGGTCAAGATTCTTACTCTCCCTATCAGACAGTGCTGCTTCCACACAAGTAACACCTAGACACGCTTGGACAATGCGCACAGCTGTTTCACCAGAGATCAAACGAGGACAGCAGTTCCAGGGCTCTTTGCTGTATAGTGTTTCAACGCGTTTCACTCCACGCAGGACAAGTCTTGAAACACCCGCTACAGGCAACAAGTCCTCGGTAAGATGCAAACAACCGGATTCAAATCTGGCATGATCTGCCCCAGCATTAGTGCGCTCCCATCGCTCCATCTTCAAGTCAAGATCCTGCATGTTGTCCAAGTCACTCTCTGACATTGCTTGGATGCTCAAGGTGAGTCCGCTGACTGGCCATGAATTGATGACTCTGAAAACCGTCTTTAGATTGTTGCTGAACACGCGGTTGTTGATGTCTTTGTCGTCGTCACTCTCGGGCTCGAACCATTTGCTCTTGCCGTATCCGGGTAGCTGTATGTACATGTGCACGCTGCGTAACGCCGCCAGTCGATCTTGAGACAGATGACGAGATGCTTGATGCAAACGTTGTTCAGAGTCGATACGCAGCTCTCTGAAAGTCAAGGCCTCGATACAGGAGTTCCAGGGGCGAGATATTGTTGCATATCGCGCGACAAATCGTTCTTGCTGTTTTAGATTGAATGCGATGTTCGCCAAGACAGCTGGGGGCAGATGGCTGAATGACATGGCGGAACGATAGATATACTACTCCGAGAAAGAAGCAGTAGAATGTTCGGAGAGGTTGCAAGTTTTGGAAAGATGGAAGGTTTAGAAAGCAAGATGCAGAACCGCGTGAAAAGAATGAAGAAGAAAAAACAACGAGTATAGGCGATCACACTTAGTAAGGGAAATTCATTACAGACAAAAAATATGTAAAAAAAAAACGACATGAGAAGAAAGAAACAAAACGCCCTCTACATTCCCTTATGCATGCCAACAGAAATCAAAAAGAAATGTGCGGCGCCTCCAAAAAAACACAAGGAGAAAATGAATGATGAAAAGGATGCATGCTTTCCACAGGGATATGATACAAAGGTAAAGGATGCTCCCTCGCTGTTTTTATCTGGGACAAAAGGAGAAAGGATACAAGAAGAAAAGTGCTGTCCAGGAATCCTAGTGGGGGAAATTATGGATGCTGGCGTCCCACCGGATAGTAGTGCATATATGCTGGTGGTATGTTTTGGTCGTTTGTGCTAAAGACCACTGGTTTCTTAAGGATTAAGATGTAAAATAAGGTAGTAGTGGTCGTAGGAAAGTGATGCTATGCGGACAGATCTTCACCGCGTGATGATGAGACCGAATCCGTCGAGCCATTGTCCACAGGTACCGTAGACACCGGCAATGCTGTACCCTCTAGGGGGAATCAAATTGCATCTGTAGACGCTGTTAGCAAAAGGTTCGCGTGTGCGTGTCGATATAATCAAACTTACCCACTGCCACCGTCTTTGTTGCCGTACCACTCACTGCGACGACCGCCGCTGGTCAGAATCTGGATACCGTCAATCCAGAGACCAGCTCTCAGATTGAAGCCCAACAGCGTCTCGCCAAATCGTGCGTTGATGGAAAACTCGTCCCCTCCGTCTTTGCCTCCTTTTTTGCCAAAGAGTTGATTCTCGCCGTCCTCGTACACAAACTCGATGCCGTCGAGCGCGAAACCGTGATAGACTCTGATGGCGATTAAGAGCTTGCGCTTCTCGTGTGACGATCGGAGGAGCACTTCTTGAGGTCGGGTTCCATCCATTTGCGAAAATCCAACCTTTGAACCCCTGAAGCCTATCCTACTGTCGGGCAGCTTCAATTTGGAATCCTTGCTCACGTGTTGAGCAAAGTCGGCGACTTCGTGTTCGCCCTGACCAAGAGAGAAGATCTTGATTTTCAGCTTCTTGTTCCTGGTGGCCTCACCAACTCTGACTCTCAGATCGGCTTCGGTCAATGTGATTTGACGCGGTGCGCCTGCGGAAGAGCCGCTGGCTGGGTCCAGATATTCGATCCAGTGACGACAAAGGTCATCGCCCTCGGTGTAGATCTCGATAAAGGCAATGCCAGTACTCGCCGTAACCAGCGCAGCTCCTTTATCAACACCCCAGACCTGAATGCTATCCTCTGGAGGGATGCTCATATCAGTAGGCAGAGCGAAACAAGGGTGCAGTCTGAATCTCAAAGCATCAAGCCTGTGCCATGCACACTCATCTTGTTGGAGGCAAAGACGCATGCCTTGTGACTTGGTGCGGGTACAGTAGGGTTCTCTGGTTGTGAAAGTGCGGTTCAGGCGAACATAGTCGCGAAGCATGACACCGGATTCTTGGTGAGGGCATCCAAACAGATGGCCAGTTTCGTGCATGTGAGCGCCGATTCCGATGTTAGCAGCCTCCCAGTTGCTTCCACTCTCGTTGCAGTCGTTGGCGACATATTTCGTGTCGGTTTTTGTGCAATCAGTAAAGGCGGGTACGACTTCTTCCAAATGAGCAGGATAAGATTGCAGAGAGTGAGAGCCGAAAATGGCAAGTTTGATCTGTTCGTCACCACCTCCCAGAGCAGCATGTCCTCTCACCGTACCAACTTTGGCATCCCAGTGTGTGTCCAAGAACATGCAGGACACATATTCTTTCTGGCCTTGTCGAGGCTTGAAGTGGTTCTTGACAGCATCAATAGCGATGGAGAAAAGGTCACCCTTTTGTTTAGCAGGTTCATACTGTTGTGCAAGGTTGAGGTCCTGGATCTCGGCGACAGTCTTGTCCAGAGTGATGATGTGGATCTTGGCCTCGTTGCGCATCTGTCCGGTTGCAAGGTCACGACCGGTCAGAGAACCTTGTTGCCATTCCTCCTCGAAGCGGAAGCAGCGACGGCCGAAGCCATGGCGGTTCATCTGCTCGCCTGTAAAAGCTTGCCACAGATAAGCAGCCATACGGAATTTCCGCACTGCCGTTTCTAGGCCATTGCCCTCGGACTTGATACGGTCGGGGACAGCGTCGTATGTTCGGGGTGAGTCCTTTGCAACCAGGATGGCCAGATGAAGAGGTGGTGAGGAGTTCATGGGGAGGTAGTTGATCTGGAAATAGGAAGAATGGGCGGGCTGACCGTTCATCTGTCCTTGCGAAGGTCTACGCTGGCGAGGGATGAAGTCTAGGCGAAGTCGGTTGGGGCCTGGTTGCAGGCATACGAGGGCTTTGAAGTGCGAGTCACTGACGGGCCAAGTCATGGGAGGGAAGCAGTCTTGGTGCGAGCAGACGACAATGTCGCCGTCCAGTGGTTGTGACGGGTCACCAACCTGGCCGTATATAAGAAGGACTTTCTGGTGGACCCACGAGCCCTCGGATGCCGAAACGACGCGAGGTGCTAGCGGAGACGTGTACTGGGTGGGCTTTGGCGAGCCATTGATCGAGCCCTAGTCTCTTGTCAGTACTCTACAACCAAAACGCGACCATATGTCTACTCACAGCGATGCTGTAGCGGCTGCTGTTGTTATTACCCAACGTCGCCGGTCGAGAGCCGAGTGGTGGTGTCTTGCTGCCGTTCATGCCGGCGAGATTTGTGTGGGAACCCGATACGGAGGGGACAGAAGGAAGAGTAGGAGAAGCAGCGGGAAGCGGCGGAGACTTTCCTCCAAAGACCGAGTTCAGCGTCGAGGACGACTTGTTCCGGGGCATCTCAGGAACGGGATCGACGGAGGGTCCGTCTTGAGAGCGCGAATCATTGCTGCTAGAATGCGAATGGCCGTCGTTTCCAGAACTCGTCTTGTCGGTCTTGAAGCTAGCCTTTGACTTGCGGCGGAGCTCTTTCAAAAATGAAGGCATGGCGGTGATGGTCTGGTATGGCTGCGCGGTGCGACGCTGCAGGAGAGGTAGTATACACTGCTTGCGAATATCTCTCGTTGGCAGCAAACGGAGGGATGGGCCAGAACAACGGAGCTTGCGGCGGCGGGTGGTACGGATATGCGCGACACGGCGGCTGGCTGCTGGAGGTGCTGCACGCTGCCGCAAGACAAGACAATCGGGCCCGGGTCCAGAGAAGTGCGCGTTCCAAAGGCTGGCCAAGCAATTTGTACGATGGTCAATTCAGGTCAATTCAGGTCAACTCGGGTCAACTCGGGTCAATTCAGGTCAGGTCTGGCAAGGGAAGATGCAGAGGTTGAGCAGCGCGAAGAAGATTGTGGGTTTCGGCAGAGACTGCGAGAGGCGCGCGCAAGCTGGAAACCTTGACTTGGATGCTTGGATTTACATGTCCGTTGAGCCTGCTGTCACGAATATGACGACTATCCAAAGGTGTTGGCGGCGCCCGTGCGACGCCTTGCATGTGCCCCTCGGCCACTATCCCACAACGAGGTGCGCCACGGCGTTATGCTTCTCTGTCCCATCAATAGCCCTCTGAGACCCGTTACTGGCCGGGCATTGGAGAAGCCGCTCGTCCAACAGGCCATGTCTTTGTGCAGAGACATGCACACCACCTCGAACGTCAAACACGATCTCTTGTTGCTTCGCTGCGTGTGCGAAAGACCAAAGTCTTGCTACTATTCTCGTCTTCGGCCGCCGATCCCCACCAAGCTCGTGAGCTAAAGAGGGTCAGATTTGACGACTCGCATGCGGCATGCCAATTCTTACTCCTCTTTCTTCCAAGGCAGAGAGCCAAGGAAGGGACTTTGTGCAGTCCACGCTCTCTTTTATTTTCTGAGATTGCCTCATTTGTTCACATCAATCACTCAGGTGAATTGAGGGCAAGGGCATTGTGGTTGGAAATTGATTGTCGACCGTCAAGAGGTTTGTTGTTGCTGTTGCTAGACGACGGAGGGACGTAGATATACCCATTCGGGTAGGTACCTGGAAGAAGTAACTACAAAGCTCAAACTTGATGCGGAGAGATGCGAGTTGGTGACGAAACGAACCAACGGGCTGCCGATACTTGGAGTGTTTGATCGAGATGCGAAGTGATTCAGGTCGAGGTGCCCTGATGCCCTGATGCCCCTCGACCCGGTCCCACAGTTTTTGACAGCGCTTAAGCCTTAGCGTATAACTGCCCCAGCAACATGGCCATGCATTCCACCACTCTATGCTTGAATCCTCGTGCATAATTGCTCTTTGACCACTCTTTTCTCCTTTGACCAAACTGTCGGATTTTCTCCTTAAACCCATACACCTCACCTTTTCCTTCGTAACCATCTCATAATCTCGAGCGCCATGGCCGAAGCCGACGCTACCGGCAACGATGTCGCCAACAGAGTGATGCGCCGGCTCGAGGTATCAAAGGTACGAGAGAGCTCTAGTGTTGACGGGCTTGTTTATCTACGTCACTAACACTTTGTCTACCACAGATGACTAGAGCTTTGCAAGACAGGCTGGCACTGGCCAACGTAAAGATCAAGCATGGCTGGGAGAACCTCAGCATCGACACCATCGAGCCGCACATCGACCAACAACTCAAACGTAAACGCACCGCCTCGAGTATCAACGACAGCTATTCCGACACCTCGTCCAGCGTCTCGAGCCGCTTCTACTCCATCGGCGGCATGGCCTCGTCGCCCTTGACTGCTCCCATCTTCTCCGACGACATGCCTCGGCTAGGCAGCTCTCACAGCAGTGTCCATGGCAGCACCCACAGCAGCAAACGTCCGAGGTTCGCCGACGTCCACAAATATCCTGCATCGAGCAGTCAGACTGGCCGCAAGACGCGCAGCGCTCTCGCTGTTCAATCATGGAAGAGATCACACAGACTTCCGGAATCTTCCCCTGCCTACCACAACAGGACCGCCGTCTTCCCTTCGACCCTCCACGTCCCCAAGTTGTCTTTTATCTCCGAGGGCTCTAGTCTCATCGACGACGCCCCCTCTCCCGAACTCTCCGAGGACGACGACACCGATCTTCCCGTACACTCATTCAATGTCGATAGTGACCTCTACAACATTCGGTCATCGCCTCCCAAGACGCCGCCTCCTCAACACCGCTTCTCACGCACATCCAAAGATGGTGACAATGGCCCTGGTCTTTTTGGCTTCAACAATTCTCCTACACCAGCGAACGGTGCCAACAGTGCTCGAGTCATTGTCCCAACCACACCACCGTCCAAGACAACCCCTCTACCATCTTCGATGATGCAGACTCCAGGAGGGAGCAACGGTCTCTTTGGGTTCGCGATGAGCACGCCTTCCAACAACTTCAATTTCGCCGACTTCTGCAACGTTACGCCGAGTCCCGCCCAAGTCAACCGGGCTGCTAACAAAAGCCCTTTATCGGCACGTGAGCCACATCGGAAGCTCAACTTCGATGGCCTATTGCAACCAGGTTCCAGTCCTGAAGCAGCAAGGCACACGAGCGGTGGCACTCTGGAGCTTGGAGCCCTTCTCCGGTGAGCTCACCTCCAGCACACACTCCCTTCACGACGATACGATTTCTAGACAGATGTCTTGATTTCACGAACTACCTGGGGCATACCCATTATCGATACCCGCATGTTTTTTTCTCAGTCAAATTCTCCTTTGTTTCATAGGTCAGGAGGCAGGGCGCCTCGACGGCGCCGGATCAAGGGGTTTCAAATGGGGCGGTTATGGCGTTGGACGCGGTTCGTGTTCATCTCGCGTGCTTTTGAGTTTTGGATGTATCTGGTGAAACGGCAGGCCAAAGATGTTCAATGACAAGGCGAAGGGTTTCCGCAAGGGCCATTACATAGCTAGCACAATGACACGCCTAGAACACAGGCTGGGATTCTTCGAACAGACGTTTGCCGCAGTAGAGGTCCAATCAAGGAGTACAGGGGTACGCGCTTGAGATTGGATGTGGATAGATTGATTGCAAAGAAAGTCGGTTCGAGTTGCCCGCGACAATCAGGGGTCTGATGAGCGAAACGCCTTTTGATGAGCGTCGCACCTTGATCTTGACTCTTGCACACACGAGACTATGCGCCCGCGATGAACACAACGAGCCACGCACCAGATGCCTTGGGCAACGCCCTCGAGCTTGTCAACCGGGCCTTTGACCAACTGCAGAAGATTCCCGGCTCCTCGATAGTGATCCGATACATCCGCTCCAGCTACCAAGATGATCCCGTACGCTCGGCCATGGAGCTGTTCTTGTTCCTCTTCGCAGTCTACTATCTAGTCTCGCCGGCATACTCGACCAAGAAGCAAAAGCAAATCCCCTTGACCGAAGAGGTGCGCTCCGACTACAACCATCCATGCCCACCGTCGGCGCCTCACTGACGCGGCACACAGGAGATCGATGAGCTTGTCGAAGATTGGACCCCCGAGCCACTGGCAGCACCTGTGACGGCCTTTGAAGAGGCCGAGAACGAGAAGAGACCAGTCATTGTTGGGTGCGCAACTTTGCTACGTTACACAGAGCAACATGCTGATGCACAATATACAGTCCTTCGGCGCCAAAGTCCAAGCTAGCGAACGGCCGCACCGTAACAAACCTTGCCACTTACAACCACTTCAACTTCATCAACTCGGAAGCCATCAAGGAGGCTGCAGTCAAGACTCTGCGCGCTTACGGTGTCGGTCCCTGCGGTCCCCCTGGTTTCTACGGCACTCAGGATGTCCACCAAACCCTCGAAGCCGACATTGCCGCCCACCTGGGTACACCTGCCGCCATCGTCTATGCTCAATCTTTCAGTACCATCTCCTCGGTCATTCCTGCTTTCTCCAAGCGCGGCGACATCATCGTTGCCGACAAGGCTGTCAACTTCGCGACACGCAAGGGTATCCAGATTTCGCGCAGTACAATACGATGGTTCGAACACAACGACATGGAGGATCTCGAGCGTGTGCTCGCAAAACTGGTCAAGGAGAATGCCCGCAAACCCCTGACTCGCCGTTTCATCATTACCGAGGGTCTGTTCGAGAACGTCGGCGATGTTGTCAACCTTCCCAAGCTCATTGAGCTCAAGCAAAAGTACAGATTCCGCGTCATCCTGGACGAAACGTGGTCATACGGTGTGCTGGGCCGCACAGGTGGCGGTGTCACGGAGCAACAGAACGTGGATGCCAGCCAGGTCGACATGATCATCGGCTCGCTCGCCGGTTCTCTCTGTGGTGGTGGTGGCTTCTGTGCTGGCAGCGAGGAGATTGTCGAACATCAACGCCTTTCTGGTAACGCATACACTTTCTCGGCCGCACTTCCTGCTATGCTTGCAACAACCGCTAGCGCAACTACTAGGATGTTGCAAGAACAACCCGAACTCCTCTTCGCATTGAGAGAGAACATTCGCGCCATGCGTGCTCAGTTGGATCCCCGCAGCGATTGGGTTACTTGTACCAGTGCTGTCGACAATCCTGTCCTGATGCTCGTGCTCAAAGCGGACGTGGTTCAGAGCAGACAACTGAGTGCTCCAGATCAGGACGCCATCATGCAGGATGTTGTTGAAGAGGTGAGCCAAGTTCCCAATCATCTTTCGCGCTTTTACTGACCGCAACCAACCAGTGTCTCGCCAACGGTGTCTTGATCACGCGACTGAAGAGTATGCCTCCGCCACTGGGTGGTACACCTCGAGATGAGGGCTGGCAACCTCAATCTGCAGTCAAGGTCTGTGTCACTAGCGGTCTGTCGAAGAAGGAGACCGAAAAGGCTGGTGTGGTCATCAGGCATGCCATTACCAAGATTATGACACGCAGAAAGTAAACAAAGCAAAAAGCGTCTTTTGTTTTGAAAGGGTTCTTGGGTCGACGGCGTTTCCCACGATAGAGCGATTTGGTTCAGAGTCTGTATAAGATATATATCCCTTGTAATTGTGAAATGCAAGTCTTCTTCGTGTTCTTCTGGAAGCATTAGGTGTTTTGGATCAAAAGGATCTGCATATCCGTGAATCGTGATCAGTCTGGTCCATGCGTCTCATTCGCTACGTCATGCTACCATTCATTGGAGAGGCCGCGTAAAGAGAGGGAGAGAGACTTGGACAGGGACAAGAAGTTCGAATCAACTCTGGCATATTCGATCCAGAGGTCACCCCAGTCAACCACATACAGCTCTTTCGCTGCTACATGCAGAAAATTGGCCGGCATCTACACAATGTTGGGCCGTGGGAAGCCAGCTGCTTCGATGCAAAAGACATATGACGACTGCTACTTGACATGCTCAACTGCCGTGTATTTCGAGGGTCAGGTGGGTTTCGCGCGCCGACAGTGGTCAGATGTAGCAGCTGACAGCAGAGCAGAACAACGAGACTGAAGCTCTCCGATCATGGCGCAACGCACTCGACCAAATATACTACCACAACGCCTATCGCATGCCTTCTGGATGGCGACCACGTTCCGAGACCGAGAGGGCCCTGCAGGAGTCGTTGAGGCAGATGGAACTACAATGCAAAGAGCGCGTGGATCTGCTTGAGGCACTTCGACAGAGTCGGGAGGAAGCTACGGACAAGGAAACACAAGCAAAGGCAACAGCGTCCAGCACAAGCATTCCACTCCAGGAAAGTGCAGACCAGACCCACGTTGCCGGCTTGGGTGGGGGCAGTATCCCTCCGGTCGACTATTCCGACATCTCGCGCCCTACGCCTCCTTCTCTTCCAGTCCGCAACAAACGACCATCTTATACTTCAAAGTCGAGCTCCGGAACCGATGTCCCTCGCGCTCGCCGATCGCCCTTGCAGCCCGCTGTATCCACCTTTCCTCCATCATCGTCATCAATGCTGGCACCTCAGTCGTCGACCGGTCAGCGGAAGAGCTCGCGCACCCCTAGTCCGGAGAAGAGAGGAGGCATGCTGAGAACCTTGCGCGCTGGTGGAAAAGAAAGATCAAGTTCGTCCAGCAAACTATCGACTGCTACTTTCAGAAAGCCGGTTGCTGCCTCCAAGGCCGCTACCCAAGCATGGGGGATCACTCAACGAGGAGCCAGTGTTGGCAGCGTGGAACAAGCCAATGGACATCTGGATGGCCCTTCTAGCTCTGCCACCGTCTGGGATCCTTACACCAGAACCCTTGTTGATCCTGCTTCTTCCCGACCTAATGCTCCTAGTCACGCAGCCTCCACTCCTCCGGTTCCGATTCATTCATCTAGTCTTCGTTCGTCTCAAGAGCATTCAAGACCTCCTCAGAAGCACGTGCAACCGCCGAGTCCACCAGACTATTTCATCCAGCCATCCGCCACGAACGCATCCCACTCTGAATCGCAGGGACCGCCGTATCCTGACCATCCTTTACTGAACTCAGTACAATCATCTCAAGCATACGCCAGCAGTTCCGAACACCTAGGCCCACCTTCACCAATAACTTCGCCTCGTCAACGACCGAACGCCACATTCACCGCCAACACTCCCAAGGCACGAAGACAATCGCCTGTTCGTAGGATCGAACCTGTCAGCTTGCCGTCCTATCGCAACGAGTATCTACCTACCCAGCCGAGTAAATATAGAAATCCGCCAAACGCCAGGCCACCCAAGACTATCAAGGATCTGGAGAACCAGATCTCATCTTCGGCGTCTGCCGCAACAAGCCAACAGACCCCAAAAGTAGCACCGCCGGTTCCTAGGAAAGCAGTCGGTGTGGTTAGTGCTGCAAAGGCACGCCAACAACTAGACGACAGAAACGTTTCGTCGGGGTACAGCGCGGATGAACATAGTAGTGGGAGAGAGAACTCGACCAGAGTACGACGAAAGAAACCTACCACTGTGGAAGAGGAGACCTCCACGCCAATCACGGAATCCGTTACTGAACATCCTGAAGCACCTACGGAACCGCAAGACGAATTGTCAGAATGGGACGAACGTGTCAAGAACCTGCTCAACAATCTACCACGCGGCGTGGACGAAGGAGCTGCAAAACAAATCTTCAACGAGATTGTGATCCAGGGTGACGAGGTACATTGGGCTGATGTTGCAGGTCTGGAAATCGCGAAAAGCGCTCTGAAAGAGACAGTCGTCTACCCGTTCCTACGTCCAGATTTGTTCATGGGCCTTCGTGAGCCAGCGCGTGGCATGTTGCTTTTTGGACCACCAGGAACAGGAAAGACTATGCTGGCCAGAGCGGTCGCGACAGAGAGCAAAAGTACATTCTTTGCCATCTCCGCTAGCAGTCTGACGAGCAAGTACCTCGGCGAGAGTGAGAAGCTTGTACGCGCACTATTCTCAATTGCAAAAGCACTTGCACCATCCATCATCTTCGTCGACGAAATTGACTCGTTGCTCTCGGCGCGTGGTGGATCGAGCGAGCATGAAGCTACTCGTCGCATCAAGACCGAATTTTTGATTCAATGGAGCGACTTGGCAAAAGCAGCTGCAGGCAAGGAGACAAGTGAGAAAGACAAAGAGCGAGGCGATGCGACCAGAGTGTTGGTGCTGGCAGCTACGAACTTACCCTGGGCAATTGATGAAGCGGCGAGGAGACGCTTTGTCAGAAGACAGTATATTCCACTACCCGAGGATTGGGTTCGCAAGCTACAGCTCACGACGTTGATGGCGGCGCAAAAGCACAACATCAGCGATGAGGATCTAGACGAGCTGGTGTATCTCACTGAAGGTGTGTAAACCATTCTGATCGTTCTGGACGAATAATGCTAATATCATAAAACAGGTTTCTCGGGTAGCGATATTACAGCATTGGCGAAAGACGCTGCCATGGGGCCTCTGCGTTCTCTAGGAGAGCAACTGCTATTCATGTCACCAAACGATATCAGACCCATCGATGTCACAGACTTTAAGGCCAGTCTCGTCAACATTCGACCAAGTGTATCGGCTTCTGGCCTCAAGGAGTTCGAAGATTGGGCCAAGGAATTCGGTGAGCGTGGTGGTTGATTAATGGCGTTTGAGTGGGAATGGTTAGAGCGGCTTTTTCGTCATGATTTTTTCCAGACGATTCACCCTAGGTTTCTTGCATTGTTTGTCGGATGACGGTTAAGCATGAATCGATCTCTTCATCCTTTCTTCCGCTGCTTGGCAACGTATCGTGAGTGTGGACGGTACAGATACACAATACTTTCAATCTAATCCAGGGCTTCGATATATTGTTATCATCTTTCGCGAATCTACCTTCCCGCAAACCCAAATCCACTAGTAGGTATGCAGCAAACCATCATATAGCTCTTACACCTGTTTATGTAGTTTATGATCACTAAACCACGTCCACCTAGCTACTCGTTGCTCGAATATGTGGATCTTGGTGGTATACCAGGGTGATACCGTTAGCGAGTATATCTGGGCGTCGTCATTGGGGAGCTCTAGGGCTTGGCAGAAGGAGACCACCGCAGTAAGTTTCTCTATAACGACGAATAGCATAGGTTTTCCATATGTGATCAGATACTCGTACTTTCTGGATGAAGAGTCCTAGCGGGAAGCAGTCAAAATGCGGATTTGGGATGACTTACCTATGCCAGCCTAAACCATTTTACCAAGATTACACCCCCGATGGCTTGACCGGTCGACGTGCCTGCAGGAGAGAATGTCCCGCTCGCAACAGAGCTTCATTGGACGCCCAGCTGCCAGCCTCATCCAGCCTCCTCAAGTTTCATCTATCTTTAGGCCTTTAAGACTGGGATTATCGTGCTTTGTAGGCTGCGGGATCACCGAGTGTGCCTGGCTAGTCTCTCGAGTACTTGATACAAAGCAAGTTGAGCCGCTATCCTTCCGAAAACCATGCACTATGTTGTATTTGTTGTGGACCGTCGTACAGGATTTGCGGTCGAGATGCTTATACAGACGCGCAAGTCAACAATCCTTCGAGGACGAGGCTGAGTTGCAGCAGATGAATCTCTTAAAGGTACGGGTTATGCTCAAGCTGCTGTCTGGATGACTTCCTGGAAGCTTTCCATTGCGATAACAGCCATGGCGAAACTGTTGTATGTTCTGTCTTTTGTGTCGTGCTTGTCGACTGCTCTTGCTGCAAGGGTTCCGAGGCAAGTGGCATCGACACAATATACGAACTCGTCAGTCACGACTAAGCCGCCGACCGATCTCAACGCACCTGGTGCTTTTTGTTGTCAAGTCTATGCTCCAATAGCCGGGTTGATCTGGTGGTATACCAATACCACCGTCGAAGCCGTTCACCAGACTGTCGTCACGGAGTATCTGAAATACAACAACACTGTGATGCCCACTGCCACAGTCACGGTGACTAATTCATCCGCCACTGATTTGCTAGGTAACTACGACCAAGGTGGAATGAGAGGCCCGTCTATACCAGGGATTCCAACAAACTTGAATTACCCATCTCCCATGGGCCAGAACTACGATCATACGTTTGTGGTCACAGAGACCCAAGTTGACCTGGGTTATACTACTATGTGAGTCCTCTTGTTCCCATGGCTCGACTGCGTTGAGCCATGTGCTGACTCAACTCCCTAGCATGGCTCCAACGCCATTCATCGAATTCGACAATATTTTCGTGTTCTCTGGCACAGTCAACGATGCAGGAACGTGTGTGAATTCGTACAAGGGATCACGTCCAACATCCACGGCTGCCTCGAACACCGAGTATGATGTGTCCTCTGCAGCCAAGGAGTGGTTCATGGGGGCCGCTGTCGAACCCATCGGTTACCTTTCCGCTTGGCTCCAGTGGACCGATTTCGTCCTGTCCACACCATACGTCAGTGTCGTCTCCACAACACCAGGCGAATGGTACACGAGCGCGAGAGCTACAAAGCTGCAAGACTCGTTCATGAAGCACGTGGCGCAAGACCCGGCAGCCCTCTCCGCAGTCCCGAAGATCATGAGTTGCTCTGCAGTCTCGGGCGCGGGTGCACCCGGTGTGCATGTCCAGGTCTCGTTCCTGACGACTTCGAGTGCTGTGACGAGCACCACGAACGCGATGTTCGTTAACAAGGCTACCACGACGTCGGCGGTGCCGGCTAGCAAGCCTCCTCCAGCTGGCCCCATAAGCACTACGTCGGCAACTGTTGTAACCACTGAAACTAATCAGACTCCATCGACCAAGCCATCCGATCAACCATCCGGTCAGTCATCGGATCAATTATCCGGCCAGACTTCTGAACAGCCCTCTGATCAAACTTCTGGAAATCCTTCTGATCGACCATCTGGTCAACCCTCCGCTCAGCCAAATCCTTCTCCTTCCACTGCTCCACCAAAAGTGTCTGAAGAGCCTGGATCACCATCGCAAGATCAAACCGATGCTCCGAAAACCTCTGAGATATCGCCAAATGAACCCGTTCAACAGTCTACGCTCTCTCCAGACGAGTCACCTGAGCCAATCATACAGAAGACGACTGCAGATACTCCAGCTGCTTCAGAACAGCCGTCAGGTGAAGCGGTGTCTAATGGGGTCCAACCCACGGCCGACCTAACACAAACCACGTCGTTCAGCGACCAAGCTTCAAACACACCAGAACACAAGCCAGCAGACTCGCAGGATGCTTCTCGGGACACCTCTAAAGCTGTTATTGTCGAAAACACCGCAACAAAAGCGACCGTGACCGTCAAATCACTTGTCAAGACTTCCCAGGACCCACCACCGGTCGCAATAGGTGAGATCACGGTGTCTCCTGCATCCTCCGAGGGATACATCGTGGGAAGCCAAACCCTCATCCCTGGAAGCTCCGCCATTGAGGTCTCTGGTACGACGTATTCTCTGCAGGCGTCCGGCGGCACTGCCGTTGTAAACGGACAAAATGTCCAGATCACGACCTTGACATCTCCTACCGAGTCAGCTGCGCCCATTGTGCTTGGTGATTTGACGGGCAGGCCCGTGTCATCTGGCGGCGCTTACGTCGTGGCAGATCAGACCCTCAGTCGTGGTGGACCAGCCATTGAGATATCAGGTACCACGTACTCGCTAGCACCATCAGGAGACAGAGTTATCGTGAACGGAGAACCAACACCAATTTCTGCCATTCAAGTGACTTCGGCACAACCAGCAACAGTGGTGATTGGCGATGTGACGGCTGCTCCCGAGTCATCTGGAGCTTACTATATCGTTGCTGGACAAACACTCTCTCCTGAAGGCCCGGCGATAGAGGTCTCTGGGGTGACCTATTCTCTGCCAAAGTCTGGGGCAAATGTCGTACTCAACGGAGCTACCTCGTACGCGATTGCTGCAAGTACTCCTTCACCTGTGGTGTTTGGTAGTGTTGCTGCCACTCCGTTTATGGCAGGGGGCTATATCTTAGCCACCCAAATCTTGAGCCCTGGCGGTACTGCCGTCGAGGTCTCCGGGGTGAAGTACTCGTTAGCCACATCTGGAAACACTGTGTTCATCGATGGAAAACCGACTGAATACCAAGTTACTGCTGCTGCACCCCTTACGGTCGGATCCCAGACTTTCAATGCCATTGCTGCTTCCGTAACACCACTCGTCATCGCATCGCAAACACTTGTTCCAGGCGGTTCTGCCATCACGGTCAGCGGTACAACATATAGCCTCCCTTCCTCGGTAACAAACAGCATCATCGTCAATGGTCAAACAACCAGTCTAACACGAGCATCCGGTATCGCAGTTCTCTCAGCCAACTCGCAGCAACTTTCCTTTACACCATTGAATTCTGGTATTGTGGTAGCTTCGCAGACACTCTACCCCGGTGAAGCCATTACCGTCAATGGCGAGACTCTGAGTTTGGCGAGCAGTGGAGGTGTTGTGGTTGTTAAATCTGGGGAGACTACGACGACAGAGGGGCTCGGTGATTATATTTGGCAAGGGATCGCTGCTTCGGCTTCGGCTTCAACGACAGAGTCTGCAGCTCGCTCGAGCAGGACGAGTGGCTCCATCACAATTGATGATGATGGTTCGAGGTCGTTGGCCAGCACGGCCACTACAAGCACATCAGCCGGAAGTGGAGTTTTGGGCTCGGATGCGGCTGCTACGACCTCTGTCGGTCGGGCGGACCGTATGGAGGTGGGAATCATGAGCTGGTTGTCCATCTTGACATGCTTCGTATTGACTTTGCTGGTCCTGTGATGAGAAGGTTTGGGAGTTGGGTACGGTAATCAGGAATAGTAACCGCTCTTTTCTCAAACATACCTATCATCTATACCCCAAAACGAAAGCCTCAACCAGCTGTGGATTTTCCACATGGCAATGAATCAAGGCTCTAGACAAGCTTGGACATGGACCCGTCATAGAATTCCTTGTTTCAAGAGGGTCCGAGAGATGCCGCACGGCAGTTTCCATATCTGAGCTCAGATCGTCTTGATCTATGTTCCAGAAGGAGAATTGTTGGAGTTTGGGGCACTGTTTTAGAAGACCTTGTGCAAGCGCTGTGACTTTTTGTTGTCTTGCTTCCGAACTGTGGGATGTGTCAACACATGTGTCAAGGTCGTTTCTGTTGGAGTATGTTATATTGCAACCGTAAGAATACACAAAGTTTTCTAGATCGGCGGGTGTAACTAAAGAGAGCCGTGGACGTATTGTCTCTCTATGGATACAACCCTGTTCCTTAGAATTATCGTGTATCTTTGCAACTACAAGCAGCACATACTTAAGGGGATAATATGAACTTACCCTTCAGTTGGCATATCTGGACAGTGCAAATGTCCGTGATGCATCGATTGTAGTCTGTGGAACTGTGGAGGCGTGCTCCACTCAATGAAGCCCAGGTCCCAAGTTGCCGTGAACGTATAGTGTTTGAGTTGCGTGCTGGTCGCGGCAAGGGCAACCGTCGCTGAACTTGGAATGACGGTATCATGAAAAGCGTAGATATGGATAATCTCGGCTTTAGGAAAGCTTGAGAAGAAAGTGACCAGATCTTCATCGGTGACTGATTCACCAAGAGTCATCGAGTCATCTCCTAGTATTTGTAATTTACGCAGGTTGTGTAGTTTTCCTATGGCAAGTAGCTCTTCGCGGGAGAAGCTTCTCTGGGGGGAAAGAGAGAGGGTGAGCTCTGTTAACTCTGCTAGTGTGCCAATTGCCTGGAAGGTCGCGTAGCTTGTGTCATCAGAAACAAGCTCGAGCGCAAATTTTTTCAGAGTCGTCAAGGTAGGTATCAGTTTTGCAGCGGCACACCATTTCATCTCGAAATCGACATGGCGGATGTTTTGGAAAAGGCCGTTGGGACCGGATCGTTCACAGGCCAGGTCGACAATCTCGGACGTGATGAGCTTCTTCATGCGCAGTACACGTAGCGGCAGACTTGCTAGGTAGAAAAAGACCTCATCCGTTATGGTATCATCGGATACACCATCAAGTTCTAGGGCTCGCAGTTTCGGGAACTTCTTCAAGTAGTCTCCCAAATCATCAAAATCAAGTGGAACAGCGGACTGACCAATGCAAAGTTTCGTAAGTTTCGGAAAGTCCAGGGCAGACATACAGTACTGGTATTCGAGGGGACTTCTATCCATAACCCAGGAACGGACCTTGTCAGCATAGAACTGGCGTCGATGCCTGGGAAGTTGACCAAGACGCTCTTCCCCGTTCACGCATAGGTTGCGCCATAAGGCATCGAGGCCTTCTTCGGCCCAGACTCTGTTGACCAGGCTAACAGAGATGAGGTCTTTGCGATCGGATACGAGATATTCAAACACGTCGTGTAGGATTTCAGGGATCATAAGGGCATAGGACGTTTGGTTACTCATGATGGCGGATCGAGTTCATGCATTGAGAGATATTGCAAAACTTTTGTACGCATAGTTGTGAGGAAGCAGCAAGTCACGATGGTTGCACAAGCATCGGAGGTGCATGCGGAGGGAGTCGCTTCCCGCATCATCTGAGCTCACTTCAACGCAACTTCCACTCCGACACCTCAAACAATTCACTCTCTAACTAAGCGCCATCAACTCTCCAACCTTCAACACGACTGTTAAATCAAACAACGAAACAACAACCATGTCCTCAAACGCAACCCCAACCACAACAACAGCACCACCTCTGCACCCTCCCCCCACAACAACAACAACCCAACCACCCCTCCCCCCACCCCAGACCTTCGACATCCTCCCACCCCTCCACGCCCTCCTCTCCCGCCTCGAACCCTCCCTAAACGCCTACACCCCCGACACCTCCGCCGCCATCCCCCCAAACAACCCTCCCCACACCCCCGTCACCTCTGCCTCCGCGTTACCCAGCTCGGCGCCCCAACAGCTAGACTACAAAGACGCGGCCGTGGCGGCGCAGTTCCTGAAGAGCAGGATTAGGAAGGCGTTGGCGGATCTGGGTGGCTTGGCGGATATGCATAGGGGTGTTGACGAGCAGGAGGAGGAGATTAGAGGGTTGGAGGAGAGGATTGTGAGGCAGAGGGAGGTGTTGGCTAGGTTGGCGGGTTTGGCTGAGGAGACAAAGAGTTGAAGGGGGACTGAACGAGACATTCACGATCTCTGGAAGGCACGACGATATTGAATGTCGTGTGCACATTTTTGGCCAGTACCGAAAAGTGGGATATGGTCATACTCCAGACTCTCCAACATCACGAGGCGCAAAGCTGCTTCATACTCTCAACCGAGGTATCGCGCAACCTGCCGAGGTCTTTACAGAGCTCGACAAGCAATAACCCCAAGCCACACAATACACCCAGATCAAAGCCTCGGCACTAGAGAGCTGGTGTCATGAGGGACATCTATACCAAGTGGTTTGGCCCACCGACCAAAGCCCAGACCACTAGGAAGCACCATCCAAGCAGATCTTCAATACACGGGCATTCTGTCTATGAGCACGAATCCAAGAGGGAAAGAGACGATCATAAAGAACAAGAGAAGTAGATTCCGATACCCAAAGCGCTAGAGTCTAGATATATCACAAGAGG
Organism: Aureobasidium sp. SLJ-2021a; assembly: GCA_019677095.1. Lineage (NCBI taxonomy): Eukaryota > Fungi > Ascomycota > Dothideomycetes > Dothideales > Saccotheciaceae > Aureobasidium > Aureobasidium sp. SLJ-2021a. The sequence continues at coordinate 230,791 of JAHRBU010000019.1, read as the reverse complement.
AGATGCCAATTAAGTTATTCGTTAATAATACTCACAAGAGAAGTCCTTTTTGTCTTCGGTCCAGACACCTTCTAGGCTCCCTGGACCTTTGCGTTTCTGCGCTCGGCTGCCGAAGCAGTGAGCTTGAGTGCCTCGGGTGCATCCTCCTTGGGCATGTACATCTCGACAAACTGCAGGTAAGGAGCAGCGTTGAAGTTGTCGTCGGCCATGAGCTGGTCGAGCTCCTCGCGCGTCTTGACGGTATACGTCTTGTACTCGCCCTCCTTTGCGCCGAAAGCGGGTACCAAGTCCTTGTACTTCCACTCCTGAACGTCATTGTACTCGGCCTCCATGCCGTGGATCATGCGCTCGATGGTGTAGCCATCATTCTGAATGAGGAAGATGATGGGCTTCAGCTTGCGGCGGATCATGGTTGAGACCTCCTGAGCGGTCAACTGGAACGAACCATCACCGGTGAGCAGGATAGTGCGGTGCTTCTCGCCCTTCTCCTCCTCGAGCTCCTTGGCAGCCAGAGCAGCACCCTGAGCAGAACCGGTGGCGTAACCGATGGAGCCCCACAAGACCTGGGAAATGAGTTGAACCTTGGCAGGGAAGCGAGTCTCCCAGATGCCAAAGTTAGCAGTACCGGTTTCGGTAAGGACAATATCCTGCTCGCGCAGCCATTGGCCAAGACGAGGCCAGAAGTACTTTTGTGTGATGACCTGGCTGCTATCCTGGCTGTTTGTGCGGTTGGTAGGCTTGGGGCCAGCCTCGACATTCAGCTTGCCCATCTTGTCGACGACCTTGCGGAGGACGCCATTCATGCGGACACCAGGATACTGCGAGTAGCGGACTTGGATGAAGTTGGAGTGGAAGTCGATGGTGGTCAGTTGGCTCTGGCGGAATGTGAAGCCTGCAGTGTTGAAATCGGATTTGATGGCGCCAATGCTGAGAACGAGGTCGGAGCTCTCGACACGGTCGCGGACACCCTCGTTGGAGCCGTCACCAGCGTACACACCACCGTAGTTGGGGAGAGTCTCATCGACACATCCCTTACCAAGAGGAGCAACGAATGTGGGCAGACCAGACTTGACGACCAGGTCGTGAGTCTCTTTCTGGGCACGGTGACGGATGGCACAACCATCGACCAGGATGACAGGGTTCTTTGCTGCGTGTAGGTACTTCAGGACAACATCAACGACGTAGTCTTCTTGCTCTTCGGGGTTGGGAGGGTATGACAGGTCGATGGGCTGAGCGAGTCTCTCGCCCTCGATCATGTCTTGGACAATGTCGCAAGGTAGACCGATGTAGACGGGGCGTGATTGAATGTAACATTCGCGAATGACGTGGTCAATCTCGGCGGCAGCAGTGTTGGGGTCCTTGAGGTTGGCGACAGCGCAGGAAACAGGACGGAACATGTCGATGAAGACATCGTAGTTGCCATTGCCGAGAGTGTGGTGGAGCAAGAGTCCATCTTTCTGTGCTGACGTTGAGGGAGTACCGACAATGTGAACGATGGGGACGTATTCTGAGTAGGCGCCGGCGATGGCATTGATGGCCGAAAGCTCACCAACACCGAAGGTCGTGACAAGGGCGGACAAGCCTGGGACAATGTTAGCCTATGCTGTCACGAGACTTGGTCGTTCAACATGCCTTTGATGCGGGCATAGCCATCGCTGGCGTAACCAGCGTTGAGCTCGTTGCAGTTGCCGACCCATTTGAGGCCAGCCTTCTCCAGGTAGTCGAGGGCGACCAGGTTGTAGTCACCAGGAAGACCGTGAACAGAGCTAACGCCACATTGCTTCAGACGAGCAAAGAGGTACTCGGTAATGGTGATTGGCTTCTTGAGCGAGTTTGTGCGGATGTCTTGGGAAGCCATGGCGAGGGAGGTGTGTGATGATTGTAGGATCTCGGGAGAGGATGAGAGGAAAAAGAAGAGGCTTTGGACTCGGGAACTTCGGGTGGTTTATATCTGAACTTGTTGGATGCGGAACGAAAACAGAGCAAGCTCCAACCACCGAACTGCTCCCTGGAACACCCTTGGAGCTCTTGCCCGACATGTGAGTAGGTATGACGATGCCGAATCGGATAGGACCGACCAGTCACCCCATCACCAGAACCGCGCCATCCAGCGCGGCCCTATTCGAGAGTGCGGCCGCCTCCGTACATTCCAGATCCTGTCCCACCTCAACCTCATCGATTGTCTACAAGAGGCGAAGGGAGATGCACATTGGATAGCATGTAATCGTTCGGAGAATGTCCCGCGACAAAAAGGTTAGACCTTGAATGAGATCATCTGGATTCTGGAGCTTGGGCTGACGCCAAGGCGAGCGGGTCAATCTTAGCTTCGGCTGCTCCCGAGCATGCGAACGTCCCCTGTCTCTGGCCACCACGCGTTCACGAACCTCACATGTCTGTTTCAACAGCAGTAGCGCCTATCGTGTATCCCGTACCACAGACCTTCGCTCAGGACCCATACCTTCCCCCCAGCGCTCACGATATCCCGAGATTTTCCTCTAGAAGTAACGCCCTTCTCTGCTTGGGGACAGGGACGCCTATCCTCCAACTCCGGTCTCTACCGAATGTTGGGGATACAGACACTGCGCGCCACTCCTTTTGCCTCTAAACACAAAACTCACCGAACAGCTACCGGCGTCAGGTGAAAGATGTGGGTACTTGCTGTCTGTCGGGCACCTGAAACAAACGCATCGACGATGGTGTCTTGAGGATTCTATCATCTTGTGCAAGACTCGCACGACGCAGTCGTCTTTGGAAATGCGTGCACATTCCACGAATCATAAAGTGTAGACTTGTTAGATGACAGCAGAAAGGAATGAGATTTTTCTATTAAACGAAAAAGTAGAGTTCTAAAGCACACCGAGATTGCTGACTTCGCCACTTTCCTCGCGCGGTTGACCGGCAATACTGTAGCTGGCGCGCCATCGCATGCGGACCGCACTTCCTTTGCCGGGAGCAACGCCTTGTAAGCGGATAGCTTGCTTAATGCCATCAACCTGGTTCGGCGACAGGTTGCGGCCTGACTGTGGTTGCAGCTGCAGAGAGAATGCCTGGTGTATAATTGTTAGGTTTGTGAAACTCGTGATGATTGGCTTGTGAACATACCTTTGTTACTGCAAGCTGGAGGGTGAAATCGCTGATGAGTTGAGGGGTCTTGTTGGATATCCTTGCGTCAATGGCCAGGTAGTCATTTGCACCTGCCGGCCTTGAGATGTGGAAGACAGCTCTCACGCTCGAGTCAACGACAGTAACGGTGTTAGATTGGGGCTGCTGCGGTTGGGTAGGGAGAGCGGACGAGAAAGTCCACTCGTCGTCACCACCCAACAGCGATGCAGCTGATTGGGGGACTGCGGGTGATGCTGGAGGCTTGACTGATTGCTGGAACTGGAATGGCGATGCGGTGCGTGAGTTACCAGACAAAGCAGCGAATGGATCGGCTGCCTTCTGCTGTTGTTGTTGTTGTTGGGGTTGGTTGAGGGAGTTTGATGCAGGAGTGGGGGATGAAATCATGCCAAAGGGGTCGTAGTTCGCTCTGGCTGCTTGCGGTTGGACAGGAGGAGGAATGGCAGCAGGTGCGGGTGCAGGAGTCGGCTGTGAGCTCGAGGGACCAGCAAGATCAGCCAGACCGTTGTTGGGAGAACCGAGAGTCAAGGCACCACCAGAGCCATAGACGGAATCACCCATAGACAGGCCAAGCAAATCGTCTTCCAGAGCATTACCCTTGGGTTGAGGGACTGCCTGGGATGACTGAGACTGAGCAGGTTGAGCAGCCTCCTCCTCCTCTTCCGGACCACCAAAGTCGATCAGAGACAATTCGTTGTTGGGTCCGCTCTTAACGCCGGCACCGCTGATACCCAGAGTACCAGCAGCGATTCTGTTGGCACCCTCGAGATCGCCCTTCTTGATAAGCTTGTATCTCTCGCTCGTACGGTGAATACTATCGTTGATCTCGAACAGCTTCGCGACAGCCTCGTGGTCCTCTGACTCTTCCTCGCACATTTTCTGGATCTTGGGGTGCGCGCTGGCCAAGGCATTTGCGAGTTCCTGTTCTTGTCAATATCGAACAGGAACATGGAGCTGTCGATTGTACTCACCTCAAAGACATCACCCTCCTTGATCTCGTCGCCTGGCTTGTAACCCTGCAGCATCTCCTCGAGCAATCTTGCCTTTTGCTGAATCTTGCCAACCTCCTCTGCAGCCTTGGCACGGTAGTCGGTCTTGCGGCGAGTGTCAAAGCCGGCCATGATCTTCATGAGCTTGTTGGCCTCTTGCAAGTCATGAGGAGTGCCCCTGCGGATGAGTTCCTGCAGTTTTGCCGACTGAGCGGCGCGTTCCTCCTCTTCCATCTCCTCGGCGGATCTGAGGTCGTTGGTGGGGTTGAGCACAGCGGCATCCTCTTTCTTGACGGCGGGGAAGGTGTAGCCCTTGTAGCTCAGCAGGCGGTGCATGTCGCGGATGAAGCCCAGATCCTCGCGGTACTTTGACGTGACACAGATGGTGGAGCGCCATTCTTCGATGAGCTCGAGGATACGGTTCTGGACGCGAGAAACACGCATAGGAGGGCGTTCGGGGAAGCGGCGGACGAGCTCGTTGAGAAAGTCCTTTGTGCTGACCTGGAGGTGGAAAGCATAGCCGCAGTTCTTGACACAAATGTCGAGCAGGGTCAAGGCGAGCATGGAGACGTTGGGATTGCGGTTGTTGACGTATTGGACAATGGCGACGGCGGCCTCGCGCGGAGCGTTTCCCTTTTTAGCATTGATCAGGTCGGCGATCTCGAGATTCAGAGCCAGGTTTGGTTCGAAGTTTTGCGGGTCGCAGGCATTGTCTGTGGGCGCTTGTTAGACGGATAGACTCTCGGTGGAGATCAGAAGATAGACAGACGGATGTAGCGCTGCAGCGGGGTTTGGGGAGCAGGTCCGTCGTGGACCCAGCGGTCCCGCGCCGCGTATCTGGCCGATGCTGCCTCCACGGTGGGCGACTGTGGGGAGGTCGAAGTTGGGGAGTCAAGGTCTTGAGGACGTGGGTACAAGACAAAGGCAGCGTCCGAGTAAGATGTCGTAAAGATGGCGAGTCGAGAGTGGGCAGCGGTATGCACCACGTTGTGGTGGACCGAGAAGCTCCTTGGCGGGCATTGTGACGTCGACTGCTTGACTCGCGTCGCTTTTGCTAACTAAATCCATCATGTCCAAATTTGCCTGCAGCTGCCCCTCGTCCCGTCATCTTCCACTTCTCGCAACCCATCTGATCGCCTGTGCCGAGACCTGTACACACCCCGCCAATCTACACACCAACACCGACAGGCGTTTCCAAACTCGAAATGGTCCGCCACAAGAAGGACATGTCCAACAAGGGCAAGCGCTACCCCAACAGCCGTTCTGCTCGCCCTCTACCCCCAGCTCGTGGCGAGGAAGGAGAAGTCGATCCTGCCGCATCCAAGCGTCCCCCGTACAAGGCCGCCGCCTGGGATCTCGGCCACTGCGACGCCAAACGATGCAGCGGCAAACGCCTGATGCGTCTGGGTCTCATGCGCGAACTGCACGTCGGCCAGAAGTTCGCCGGCATCGTCGTTTCGCCCAACGCAAAGACCATCATCTCGCCCGCCGACGCCCCTCTCCTCGAGCAGTACGGTGCTGCTGTCGTCGAAGCCAGCTGGAAGCGCATCCAAGAAGTTCCCTTTGGCAAGATCGGAGGCCCTCACCAACGACTCCTCCCTTACCTGATCGCTGCAAACCCCACAAACTACGGAAAGCCCTGGAGGATGAACTGTGTCGAGGCTCTTGCTGCCTGTTTCTACATCTGCGGAAAGAAAGAGTGGGCCGAGCACATCCTCAGCACCTTCAGCTACGGTCAGGCCTTCCTCGACATCAACGAAGCCGTCCTCAAGAGATACGCTGCTTGCGAGGACGAGGCTGGCATCAAAAAGGCCGAGGAAGCTTGGTTGGAGAAGATTGAGAATGAATACACCCAAGATCGTGCCGAGAGAGAGGCCAACGAGGACGACGCCTGGAGAGGAGGCAACTTGAACCGCACCCGTATGCTCGACGAGTCTGACGAAGAGGGAAGCGATGAGGAGAGCGACGGCGAGGAGAGGGAAGACAAGGACGGGGATGACGACGACGACGAAGAAGAGGAGGACGACCATGATCCTTACGGTATGCCGCCTTCAGATGACGATGAGGAAGAAATGGCTGAGCTTCGCCGCCGCGTGCTTGCCTCGAAGCCTTTCCAAAATCCTGCTCCCCCGGTTTCCGACGACAAGCCACAACCAGGTCGCATTGCACAGACAGAACCCAAGCCTCTTCGCGATTCCGACGACGAGTCTGGCTCAGATGTTGGCGATGCCGAAGATGATGATTTCGACAACATCATGAACGCGACCCCGGTCTTGGACCGCTCGGGAATCGGTGCAAAGCAAAAACAGAAGGCTCAGGACCAGATCAGTGCTCGCTTCTCAAGGACTGTCATCGACGCTCCCTCGAAGTGGCCTCCAGGCTGAGCAGTCTCTCATAATTTATGATTATATACATGTTAATACATCCGGCAAATGCTGTCGATTTTACATATAGCAAGACTGAAACTTGGCATATGCGCTATGATGCTCTCTTAATGTTTTACCTTGCACCCATCCGTTCTTGCCCACAGTCCTGCTTCAAACAAACTCTTCTTCGTCAGGTTGGCACCAACAAATCAGAGCTTGTTTGCACATGCCGACGACCAAATGCCGACCGTTGCCGACAATGTGGAGCTAAACGTGGAGCCCCAAGAAAAGATTCCGTGCCGTTCCGGCTCTTCTCCAGCTCTTTAGACATCATCCTCTCCACCATGCCCACGTCTCAGGGATCGTCCCTGCAACCATGAGGCAGCGGTCAGCAGGCATAGTGGAGATCTCTACGATGATCAATGTAACATGATGCCGGAACCCTGCTGGTGAACGAGTATATGTAGAGGCCTCTATTTCTCTGTTTGTGCTGTAAGTACATTTTGTTTTTCTATCCTCAATATCATCATGTACGTCCCTCTTCTCGTGGCACTCTGTGTGCCGGCACTGGCAGCTGCTCGAACAGTTGTCACCGTACCTGAACGTGTTTGTGTCGTCGAGCCTTGTGCAAATGGCGGTGATTCGGCTCCAGCCATCATCGAGGCATTCGAAAAATGTGGTCACAACGAAGAGCCCTCGCGAGGAAAGGTCGTTTTTCGCAACGAGACCTACAACATCCAAAGTGTCATGAACACTACTGGTCTCAAGAATGTTGATGTCGATTTGAATGGTCTTTTGCTCTGGGATACCAACATTCCTTACTGGCTCAACCACTCTCTTCCCGTTGGCTACCAAAACCAATCTTCAGCTTGGTTGTTTGGTGGAGAAAACATCAATTGGGATGGCCATGGTTATGCCACTCTCAATGGTTCAGGACAGAGTTGGTATACCTTTGTTAACGGAACCAACAACTAGTAAGTGTTCATACCTACTAAGCTGCCATTTCATACTGACTCTGGCATAGCCCTGGCAGACCTCATCAGATCACCATCACTGGAACCAAGGACAGCAACTTCCTGGGTACCCGATTCGTGGACTCGCAGATGTGGACTCTGACCGTCATCCACAGCGAGAATGTTCTTCTCGAAGACATCTACGTGAACAGCACTGGCAACGAACCCGTTGGCTTTGACTTCTCGAGTCTCAACACGGATGGAGCAGACACTATATATGCCAACAACATTACCTTCCGTCGCTGGAATGTCACCAATGGAGACGACTCTATCGCCATGAAGGCCAACAGCACCAACATCTTAATCGAAGACTGTGACTTTTACACAGGTCTCGGTGTCGCCATCGGCAGCATCAGTCAATACGATGAGACCTTCGAATACATTGAGAACGTCACTGCTCGCAACATTCGCTCCTACAACATGAGATATGGCGCTTACGTCAAGACTTGTTCGTTGCCCCATACTATCTCCCACATAAACATACTAATCATCTATCCAGGGACCGGCGAATCTACTGGCTATCCTCCCAACGGTGGCGGTGGCGGTATCGGTTATGCTGCCAACATCACATTCTCCGATTTCGTCTTGTACAACAATACTGGAATCTACGCAGTGACACAGTGTACCTCGTACAACGGTGCATCAGGAGGCTGCAATTCCAGCGAGTTCAACCTCCGTGACATCCGACTGCAGAACTGGACTGGTACTGCTGTCAGTGATGTAGTCGGGGCAATCCAATGCTCAGGTGCGTCTCCTTGCACGGGCATGGAGATCACTGGTATCGATATCGTCGACACTGTCAACGGTACTGCTCCGAGTCAATACTTGTGTGACAACGTGTCATCTGTTGGATTCAACTGCACTGGTCCCACGTGGGAGGAGAACAGCAGATAAACAGCTCGAGTACTACATAGTAAGCTAAAAGCATGATTTTCTACTGAACTCAGAACTTTGATAACATGGATACACACCTACCTCCATCCTGTTGTGCTGCGGTCTGTCACCCAACCGCTATTCACTACTACCCAGAACAGTAGTGTAAGCTTTGGTATTGCACGAACAATCAGCTCCAGGGCTATGTTCACAAAGAGTCTTAGAGATAGAAACTCTCGATGGATGCCGCTCTGTATCTTGTGTGCATTGTGCATGATCATGCTAATCTCCCTTACTTTACCCAAGCCTACTTAAGTTCAAAATCCCTCATCTTCCTCATCACAAATCATCTATGGTCTGGTGGTCGAGCCACCACCTCGTTAGAACCAGCTAACCCAATTCGGCAGTCGTTAAACACCTCCCTTACCACAACAACCACTAACTTCGTCGAGTTCGAAGCAGCTGATCAGCAACTTATATCACAGCAATTGGTCTCAGATGCAGGTGCCGTTGAGAATCGTACGGGGTCGTTTCAAACTTCTGAAGCTGGAGGATGTTGGGAAAGGGGGCAGAGGTGGATATCGGAACTACGGCAACAACGACATGGAGAGGTAAGCAAGAAACTTCCGACCACCAGACCAGTGATTTCTTGTTTTGCTTGTGGTGGTTGGTGTTGATGTTTTGCTCTGCAAGTCTTGAATGAGTATGTAACTTCTTTCCATCTCACCCACCAGCAATCAATACCAGAAACGAGAGATCTGATTATCTCAGCGTGCAGATCGTCAACGAGCAAGTGTCGATACGCGTCACATGTTTGGAGAGTGGTTGTCTGGGATTGCTGCTCCGAGAATCTGAGACTGGTCCATCGCGACTGCCTCAAGCAAACGCGCAAACAGAACCCAACCGGCGCATCAACAAACAAATCCTCTTCACTTCTTCACTTCTTTGTTTCAAAACATCCGTCACAACAGAGTGTCTTGCACAACACATTTACCCCAAACACACTCTGCGCCAATTCATATTCTTGGTGCCTTGCAGACCCAATTCCTTCTCCCAACCACGCACCAATATCCCTTCACTCTTCCGACCACCCTTCGCGCACATCGCCGTGTACGACAAATCTGTCACAGACTGCTACCGGCGGATCCACACCAACGACACCACACCACAGCCCTCACCATGGAGAAACTCCCTCTTGAAATGAAAGAGCGTATCTGCAGCTTCTTTCAGGCCAATCCTGCGCTACTCAAACCTATTCGTCTTGTCTCGAAGCAGTTCGCGTCTGCTGCTGCGTCTTATCTACTGCCACGCATCTTCCTCGTCAAGCACAAAGACAGTTGCGCAGAAGTCCGCGAGATTGCTGAGCATCCCATCTTCAGCAAGCATGTCACCACCCTGGTCGTGGATCCCAGCAACTTGAAGAACCACAAATCTTTCCAGAAGTGGGTTGACGAACACGGTCATCTTCGACAAAACTACCCTGACTGGTGGGACTTCAAGCCCGAAGACATCGACTATGACGGGGATGGCGATCCACTACTCGACACCTCTGATGCCCGCTCAAAATGGTCAACTGCGTGTAGAGAGTTCGAAAAGGCCGCAAAGAAAGTCACCAAGGATCTGAGAGAATCCCAGGAGCGCTACTGGAAAGCTCAGCGTCAGCTAGCTGAGTACCAGTCAACTGAAGAGTTCCGACGTTACTTCTTGGATACTATCGCCACTGCTTTCAAGATGTGCCCTAACCTTGTCAACGTGGTTATCTCTCCCCCACAGCCTGGTCAGCACTATGTCGTACTCAAACTGCTCTCTATGTTCCAGAGCATACATCCACACCCAGGTGCATGGGTCGATATCGACTTGCACAAGCATTTCGAGTTTGGCCTTGCAGAGTTACTGTCAGCTGCGGACCCCCATGACGCCGGTTTACACTCCTTGACCATAATCGACCTTCCCTTCAAGTGTGCAGACTATGCGGAGGTTAAGAGCTTGAAGTCCTTTGCAAGCCTGAAGCACATTCGCATTGGCTACAATCGTCTTGCAAACAACCCAAAGACCGATTTCGGCTTCAATCTTGAGGAAGCAATTGAGAAGGTAAAGGCTCTCGAAACCTTTTGGGTGGAGATGCCTCCTCGCAGGAGAAACATGTTCAATGGAGACGCAATGTTGCAGGCGATAAACTCAGAAGTCTTCCGTGATGTTATACTTCATAACATTGTTGTTTCTGAAGATGCACTGGTTGCTTTTCTCCTCCGCCACTCTCAATCCTTGCAGCAGCTGGATGTTGGCATGACTCTGATTGATGGAACCTGGACTTCGGTTTTCCAACGTATATCATGTCAGATGACAGCCCTGAAGAGACTGCAAATTGTCGGTATCTGGGAGATGGAGGGAATCGAGATCACCATGTTCTCTCCAAAATGGTGCGTAGAAGCACAGGACTTTGTTATCAACGGTGGTGTTTTGCCAGAACCTTTGCCATACGACGACGATGACCATGAGGACTTCAAAGAATACTTCGAAGCCCCCGCGAGAAACGGCGACCTGCCTGAGGATGGATTGTGGGAGGACTACGACGGCAACGTGAACTTTTGTTTCTGAGCGGATCTGATACGGCTGGAAGTCTGGCATTGTCTTCAAAACTGGGGAAAGGTACCCTGCAAAGCACCCTATCTGAATGACTAAGGCAAGAAGACATATCATGGCTATGGGAAGCGGTGCCAGAGAGAGAATCTGGCATCTGTAGCAAGGAGTTAGCTGTGGGAGAGATGGCTGGATGCACCAAAATGTGGCTCGACACGGAACAGTAGCTGAACAGAAGTAACCATGACCGCATATAAATGATTCTTTTGCTCATGGTGGACACGATGGTTTTGAAACAATCTCAATAGTCAGAAAGCCTCACTATCAACACGATACTTTCACAATGGGAGTGGTACACAAGTAGTTAATGTTGTTCCCACATGCATTTCTTTCATGTACAGGCTTTTCAATGGCAACATCTACCACGCAAGGATTACCGATATCCTAATGCAAGGCTTGTGAAAAGAAATGAAGATGGGCATGCGACTCCTTCTTTATTGACATGATATACACAACACGATCGGAGGCTGAAGAAAGTTAGGAATCAAGAAAGAAAGATTTACGCCAACATGGTATTTGTACATTTGTGCTTGGGTTTCTGACTACTACCACACATGTAGACTGTTGATTTCCAAACTCGCGATTTGTAGATGTAGATGAGTTTGTGCTCAGACGGGAAGGGTGTGCTGCACAAAGCACAAATCTATGTCGGGAACTCGAGATTCGACAAAAACGGGTGCTCGGCGAGATTTTCCCAGAACCCGAGATCAAAGTCCCAAGCCTCGAGATTCAGGTTCGAAGCCCAAGGTCCCATTTGTCCAGGCGCGGTATCCTGATGAGTGCTTATTTGACCGTTTGGGTGATGGTCGTGTCTCTCTTCTGAGTCGAGGAAATTCTCAATGGTCTGCGCGGCTCTGGTGAGCAGAGCGAAGTTTGGCTCTCTCGGATGTGATAATGCGCCGATCTGTATCTCGGCCACCAGTATCCTAAGATTTTGCAGGACCTTTGCGCGTGACAGGCCACCGAAGTGATAGGGATTGCGTTGCTCGAGGATGGCTAGCAATATGATGCCGGAAGCTGGTAAACCGTAGAGAATCACCTTCCAAACGAGACCACTTCCAGAGTTGGCAAGACGATCGCGAGCGAGAACAGCTTGGACGACCAGAGTGAGCATCTCATGCGCTATCTGGATCATCTCGTCATCCGGTTGGGCCAGACTGTTCAACAGGATGAATCGCACCAAGAAGCGGATATGTATGTGGTCCAGCCGAGCGCTGATCAAAAAGTCGCGCTCGAAGGGGCTCCTTCTGTAGTCGTTGAGGCAACCAACATCGTAGCGCATATGTGTGGGTAGCTGTTGCCATTGTGCTTCGGCTTTGGCGCAGATGACACTCGCTCGCTGAACGCAATGTTCGCGGTTCTTTTCGATGAAGAGCTCCAATATCTCTTCTTTGAGTAGCGCGCATAGAGCCGCCCAACTGCATCCTGCTCGGTAGTCAATCTTGATCTCGTTTGCTTGTCCAACGGTCTCAGTACCTGGAGCAGATGCGTTGATCTCAAATGAATCCAAAGCGATTGGTATTCGGAAATGGCAGAATCTTCTACTCAGGCGAGGTGGTCGGCCGAGGAAGATGGAGACTTCCTTGTCATCCGTGTATATGCGTGCGAATGCACTTTGCCGTAGTTCCACCAAGAAGTTCGGGATTCTAGACCGTGTTTCGACCCGTTCGTGGTAGCCAAGGGCAAGCATGGAGGCGATGACATCTCCGAGCCTTCGCCATGAGCTGTAACTTTGATCTCCGTCGACGAATGTATGCACAATAAAGTTTTCGTATTGGAAGGCAAGCTGAAGGTCGTTTAGACAATCGAGCGTGAGACAGACTTCCAATGCGTGGTCACTGAGTCGAGTGGCCAACTTTCGTAACCTGAACTTGTCCTCGTCCGATTTGTACAGGGTTGGAAAGAATGGAACGTCGTTTGTGGCTCTGACCACCGCTGACAGAAAGATACCTAGGGTTTCCAATCGCGCATTGTGGCCAGAGAATTGAGCCGCATATGCATTGAAGGTTGTTTCGGGGCCAAAGAGCAATGGACTCTGTGAATTTCGAGTCAAGTGTTCCATACAAGTGTCTGTTGGCTGGCCAGAATTTAGAGCTTCATCCATGCTATCCACACACGAATCTAATAGAGACTCGGCGTGTGAAAGACTGATCCCCTTGGCAAGCCAGAACGAGACCAGATCTTTGAGAGTATTCAGCGGGTACTCTTCAAGAAGCAGCTTTATTAGCGAAGTCCCTTGTCTACAGGCAATGTCATCGTTGTCAAGCAGTGCAGGCACAGACACTCCCGCTGGTACAGTGTCAGGTTCCGGCTGAGCAGTTCCTGGTTCATGATGTCGAGGAGAGATGTGACTGAAAATTGCAGCAGAGCTCAACGAGCCTTGGAAACCTGGATTTGGATAAGGTCGAATGGTTGGCGTCGCTGCTGCCGTCGGTGGTGGCTCAGATTCTCGAGATTGACTGCCATTGCTGTTGAATCATCAACAACCACCCAAAAATTCGTGGAGTTTTTGCCTGTATGTACCGTGAAACATTCGTCCTAGGCGAAGGACCTAAATCTGTTCGTCTTCTTTTGAACGGAGATATTCGATACTCGCAAGCGTCGGCTCGATTGGCACCCAAACACCGAGTGCATACCGGCCGGACATGATCACAGGCCAATTTGGATCTCCTACAAGGCTCGCAAGCTGCCTCACGAGGTGGCATAACTTCCTGATGTGACTCGAGTTTTTCCTTCTGCTATGGTTTGGTCGGAGTAAGGAGATGCCACATCACTCCGATTCGATAGGAGTCTTCGGCGAGTTCGGCTGGAAGCGGCTTGGCAAGGAGATTGAGGGGTGTGGGGACGCCTCGGCCGTCGCTGCCCCGCTTACTCCGATGACAACGACATATCATGGTTTCCGAGCATACGTCTCAGTTGTTCTCTGTTGACAAGCACCTCAACAATGTCCTCAACATCAGAAGACACCATCGCCTTGGCCGATTATGTCTTCGCACGGCTCCATCAACTTGGCATTCGATCTGTCTTTGGAGTGCCCGGCGACTACAATCTTAGGCTGCTGGACTTCGTAGAGCCTGCAGGCTTGCACTGGGTTGGCAATTGCAATGAATTAAATTCCGCATACGCCGCTGATGCATACTCCCGCATCCACGGTGTGAGTGCACTCATCACTACATTTGGCGTCGGGGAGCTGTCAGCCGTCAACGGTATTGCGGGTGCCTATGCTGAAAAGGCTCCTATTATCTCCATCGTCGGGACACCAGCCAGGGCTACGCAGGAGGCTCGTACCAATGTACACCACACATTCGCCGATGGTGACTTCAATCGCTTTGCGGCAATGCATACACACGTGACGATCGCTCAGACAAACCTCCTGGATCCCCGTACCGCTCCCGAACAGTTTGATGTGACTGTGCAGCAGGCCCTGATCCACAGTCGACCAGTGTATATTCAATTGCCAGCCGACATGGTGGACGTGAAGGTGTCTGCGGCTGGTCTCAAGTCCAAGATCTCCTTGCCTGCAACCACACATGGCGACAACGAGTCGAGAGTCTCTAGTCGCATTCTTGAGCTGATGCATTCCGCCAAAAAGCCCCTGATATTTGTGGATGGTGAGAGCAGATGTTTGGACCTCCTCGACGAGGTCAACGAGCTTGTCGAGACTACAGGATGGCCGGTATGGACATCGCCCTTCGGCAAGGGTTTGGTTAACGAGCATCTGGAGAGTTTCCAAGGTATCTATAATGCCGACTTAGGTAGCGAAAGCGCAAAGACCTACTTCGAATCCGCAGATCTTGCTCTGGTATTTGGTCCTCATTTTAGCAGTACCAACACTGCCTTGTTCTCGACCATCCCGAAGCAGGCAGTCTCGGTATCGTTCTCCGAGCGTCATGTCAAGATTGGAACCGAAATCACTCGTGATGTTTCGAACAAGAAGCTCGCAGCAGAACTACTGCAGCAGCTTGACCACAGCAAGATATCGAAACCTGAAGGTCTTCCGAAACAAACTCGAGAACAACCACTCCTTGAATCGTCGGGCTTGCTTACTCAGAAAGACTTTTATCGTGTTGTTAACTCCATGCTTAGGCCTGGCGACATTGTTATGGGCGAGACTGGTACAGCATCTCACGGCAGTCGTGATCTTGTGCTCCCGAATGGAAGCTACTACTTCACGGCTGTTACTTGGCTGAGTATCGGCTACATGCTACCCGCTGCTCTGGGAGCCGCAATTGCAGTAGGTACAACCATATGTATGCTGATGCAGATGAAAGTGCTAACACTTCCCAGCAGCGCGACTCGGAGAAGTGGAGGAGCAGATCAGGCAATACAAGTGCCTCTGAAGACCGTGTGGTCTTGTTCATTGGCGATGGCAGTCTGCAGATGACCGTGCAAGAGATTAGCACGATGATTAGGGAGAAGTTGAACATCGTCATTGTGGTCATCAACAACGACGGATACACTATCGAACGTGTCATACACGGACGCAAGCAGACATACAACGACATTGCCTCTTGGAGATATCTGCAAGCACTCAACATGTTCGGTGCCACCGAGGACGAAGTTGCGACCAACACATTCTCCGCACGAACTTGGGGCGAACTCAACGCAGCAATAGGATCAAGCTTGTTCTCGAACGGAACAGGTGTCAGAATGCTCGAGGTGTTCATGGAACGTGAGGATGCCCAGGGCCTCTTGTTGAAGCTTCTGAACAACCAGAAAGCTCGCGAATCGTCCAAGATGTGAGCACAATGGGACTCACAGTGTATACACAGTATGAATCCTTGATTAGTCGGTCGACCATGGAGAGCAGCCGACGTGGCCAATTCGAAACGTATCTGTGATCACGAGGTTATGATGGTACTGTTACGCGGCATCAATCGTCAGGAGACGTGTTGACGAGTTCGTACTACATGCAACTTCTATGGACCCCGACTGGAAGATGTAGTTGTTTTCTCTTGCAAAGCCTGTAGACCCAGATTGGACGTGTGTGCATCTATAGACGAGCCCTAAATTCTTGATATTGCTGTCAATCCTTAAGGCCGTACATAGTCCGTGTCACATCGGCTTCCAACTTCCCTATCGGATTGGATCTTGCTCTGGAGTCGTTCCACCCGGTACGCTTATCAGTTGCTTGGTATCTACACTAAGCACCCATGATACGCAAGGAGTTTAATGTTAAACGTAAGAGGTTACTCCGAAGGAAGGAAGCACCAAACTCTCAACACTCCGAACTGTCCGAACGCCTTCCCTATGCATCACCTATATCTATACTTTTCTTTCCCCGGTTTTCTACTACCTATCATACAGCCTGAAACATCTCCAGCTGTCAACTTCAATTCGATTCAACTGTGTCATAACGATATCAATCATCCCATACCACAATTTTCCCTTTGGGTAGTTCTTTCCATCTTTTCAATCCCAACCCACCAAAACCCACAATGTTATCCCAAGCAATCGCAAACTACACCTCTCACCGCAGCACATCCGATCCTCTACCCTCAGGCCCTGCCCCCTTCACCTCCTCGGAATTCTTCAAACTGTGTCGTCCGGGCACCAAACCCCTCGCCAAAAACTGGGACCATCACCTCAGCACCGAGTGCCGCAACCGTCTACCCTCGAACCTGAAAGCGTCAGCCAGCAGTGTAAAACCCGGTCTCGATGGTGCTCCCATCATCCCTCAACGGCAGATTAGTCTAGGCGCCGGACGGCCGATTCCAGAGTACTTTCCTTGGGACTCGCTGGAGCTGTCTGGGAAGCAGAGTAGAGAGTCTCTTGGTGCTCAGGATGAGGCAGTGGTGATGCCGTGTACGAGGGGCGAGCAGGATTTCGACTTTGCGGTTGCGTTGAACTATGGGTATGCGGCCGGCTCGCCGCAGTTGTTGAGGTTCATCACCGAGCATATCGAGATGATCCATGATCCGCCGTACGATGATTGGGAGACTTGTTTGACGAGTGGAACCACTTCGGCCATGGATACGGTGTTTCGTATGTTTTGCAACCGGGGCGATTGGATTGTTACAGAGGAGTACTCGTACCCTGGGGCGATTGAGGCTGTCACGCCGCTGGACATCAATATCTTGGGTATCAAGATGGATGGCCAGGGTCTCATACCTGAGGATCTGGAGGCTAAGTTACGATCGTGGGATCCGGCTAGGGGACGCAAGCCGTCGGTGATGTACATTGTTCCTTGCGGTCAGAACCCTACGGGTGCCACTCAATCGGCAGAGAGACGGAGGAAGATCTACCAGGTTGCAGAGGAGCACGATCTCTACATCATCGAGGACGACCCTTACTACTTCTTGAAGCTACACTCTAGATCGGAGTCCGGAGACGACTCGCCAATGCCGGTCGATGAGTATCTGCGACAGCTACCTCCGTCTTATCTTTCCATGGATGTGTCCGGTCGCGTTGTCCGTCTGGATGCCACGTCAAAGATTCTCGCCCCAGGACTCCGTTGCGCGTGGATGACATGTTGCTCTCAGATTGCGGAAAAGTACATGAACTACACCGAAGTGGGCAGTGTGGCTCCGTCCGGATTCTCTCAGGTCGCCATGTACAAGCTGCTAGATGTCACTTGGGGTCATGATGGTTTTATCCGCTGGCTCGCCTTCTTGTCTCACCAATACCGCCAACGACGGGATGCCTTGGTCTCGGCGTGTGAGGAGTACCTTCCACCTGATCTCTTCACTTGGGTTGTGCCCGAAGCCGGCATGTTCCTCTGGCTCCATCTTCAATCACCGACCCCACGTATCTCATGCTCATCTTGTTCGGACTGTTCGATTGAGAAGGAGAAAGCAGCTTTGTTGGATCTTGAGGAGAGAATCTACAATCGTTCTATGGAAAAGGGAGTGGTGATTAGCAAGGGAAGTTGGTTCGCAGCCGAGCCTGACCAGCTCAAGGGTATCAAGCTTCGCTTGACATTCGCTACTGCGCCTCTGGATAGCTTCGACTGGGCAGTCAAGCAATTCGCAGATGCAGTGAGAAGTGAGTTGTAAATGTCTTAGGTTGTTTGTCAAGAACGTAACACGGATCATCATTCTTCCATCTCTTCCCACGCGCTCTTTCGTGACACTCCAATGGTGATGATGTATAGCCAGTATAGCTTGATGAGAGTGTTGACCGGTACGGCGGTCGGCTCAACCTGTCTTCAAGAGCACGTAATGCATGTTCCTCCGATTCGTCTCTGGCCGCATGCTCTTGGGCTTCGGGATATCTTCTTGTGGCAAGAACAACGGATGATGTGTAAGTGCACCCATCGTCATACCCGCCGCAATCCCGCCTGTCATCAGATACCCAATCGCTCCTTTTGCTCCCCGAGTAGTTGTGCCTTTGGATCCGAGAGTCGCGATGGTGGCTCGCTTCTTCGTGGAAGGATCTTTGCGCAAGTCTTGCCAGGTATAGGAACTCGCTGACGGTGCTGCTGTTGCGCGTCGAGTGTGGTGATGGGATGGAGTCGAGGCAGAGGTCGTAGAGGGTTGGTTCGGAGAGATGGTATGCTTGTGCCGACGGCGTGGTACTTTGTTGTTCTTGCTGGATGGCATGGCGAAGCTTCAAGATAGATGATATCCCAGGTGTAATATGGATGCGTAGTGTGAATATATCGATGAATGCAACAGAATGGTCGAAAGTCTAGGATTCACAGCAGAAACGCTGCGTATAACAATTTAAATAGGAGTCTCGGGAAGCAGGAGCGACCCAAGCACTACGAAATGCAAAAGAAATCTACCTAGGACGCTCTATTTGCTTTCCGAGCGACTTCCTCGCCGACACCTGCCTCGTTGTTGGCACTCGCATCAGGCTGCGAGACAGCTGCACTAACGGCCCTTTGCAAGCCCAATCCAGCTGTACTGTTGTGCTTTGCATTACTCAATATACTCTCTCCAGAATCCATGCTAGGCGGCTCCTCTGTCAGTTTCTTGCTGGTAAACACCCCACTGGCCGAGTCAGGCGATAATGCCGGCGCATGGTTTGAAGATGTAGAAAGACGAGGAGAGTATGGCTCATGGCTTCTAGTAGGTCCCAGACCTCGATGCACTTCGGTAGATTGGCGTTTGGCGGGACGTATGTCGCTGTCCGCGCTCTGTTGTTTCGGAGCACCGCCGCCACCTACCCAAGTCGCGCCATTGCCATCGCCTTCGCCTTGGTTCAGGTGCAGGAATCTCTGTACCTTGGTCGCATAACTCTCCTCTTCATCGTCATCGTCGTCGCTGCCCTCGAAGTAGATATCATCCCAGACAGCGGAGCCTTGTGGGTTGAGCTTATGCCTGACGGCACCATTGGTACTCTCTTGGAGTGGTTTCAATTCATCTCGATCTTCGCGCATGTCTGACGCACTCCTCTGAAGGGACCTTCGCTCGTTCTGTCCCTTGACCTCCTCGCCAGCTTCGTGATCGGCCTGCGAGTACTCTTTGGCACGATCGACAGCTGGTTCGTCTTCGTCTCTGGTGGTCGCGGTGAAGGTATCTCCGAAGTGTGTGTCGCAAAGATGCTTGACTACAGGCCAGCCGTAGGCATTGGCAAACATTCTTCGCACAATCATGTTGTTGTGTGCATCAGGTTCCAGACGTACCAGGACCTTTCGCCAGGACAGGTCTTTGTGGTATGCTCGTGCAATCTTTTCTTCCACTTTCATGCCTCCCATATCGATCGAAGCCGCGTCATCGCGAGAAGATTGAGACGTTCTGAACGATGCAGAGTCCGAAGAGAACGAACGCCCAAGTCTACTGGGACGCTTCATCGGAGGGGGCGGAATGTCCTCGGGATGGTAGATTCTGTCATGGAATATGGTGCGCTCGCGAGATGCTGGGTCGATAAGCCAGGTAGTTGATGGAATAGGAGGGTGGAGAATGTCGCTGGCCGCCTCAAAGATGGATGTTACCGGTGGTGCCTGAGCATCAGGGTTGGAGTTCATTGAGCCTCCGCGAGTTGCTCCTGGACGCTTGCTTGGCCTCATGGTTGGATTGTCTGTTGTACCTCTACTGTTCCGGCGAGTTTTTTGATGAACCCCCTCGTCCGGCTTTGCGTCTCCAGCTTCATCGTTTGCTATCACATCAACAGTTTGACCCCGACGCATGGCCTTGGTTGTTTTTGAAGATTGACGCTCGGGTGTTGCTCCAGGACGGAAGAAGCTGAAGAGTCCGTTCAGAAGCCCTCCACTTTGGTTTGCTGAGCTGGTTGAGGATTCACTACTCCCATGGTCTTGGGTTCTCAAGAACTGACCTGCGGACGGTTCTATAGCAGAAGTTGTCGAGTCTCTATTGTCATCTCGTGTCGCTTCGTTCGATGGTTGAGGAACATCGTTGCCCTGTTTTCCTGCTGGCGTATCGGCTCCAGATCCTTCATCTTCGGTACCGGCGACACTTGCCACGCCATTGTTCTTGAGCGCTTTAGGCAGTGCGTTGGCACCGGTAAGCTCAGCCCAGCCGAACTCGGCCAACGTACCTATCAAACCATTCTCGCGGCGTGCCTTGTCCACCTTACCAAGACCACCCCAATCGAGAAACAGCAGACAACTAGTCCGCAGCGGTACGATACCATCATTGACGACATTTGAATACACAGTTCTGTTTCGGAACATGCGCAAGACTGTATGAGCAGGACCAGTGGGGAGGATACGCAGAAGAGGCTTCGCTCCTGGATCTTCTTGGTGCTCCTCTTTCGTACCAGCTCCGAATCCTCCCATCATGGCATTCCAGCCACTTTTCGCGATGTTGGGAGCGCGCCACGTCAAACCGAGATCTTGTCCTGTACGTCCAACAAGGCCAAAGTCCAAGGCGAACTTAACATACATCGGGTTCTCGTTACTCAGTCCAAGCATAGGAGAAGCCATACAGATGAAATTGATTGGCTGGATCTGTTCGAAGAAGTGCGGCGCATGCTTCTGGATATAAGCGACTGCATACGTCTGGATGAGACCACCAAGACTATGCCCGATGAAGCTGATGCTAGTGAAGGTATAAGGAAGCTCGTCGGTGTTGCTGTCATCATGGTGAATGCTACTCCCTTGATGTGCAGGCTCGCCGTCTCTAGCAATCTTACTGGCCTGAGATTTGAACTGATCTGTGAAGGATTTTGTCATGGATTTTTTAACTGGTTGGAAAGGTTGATCCGGGTAGGTGAAGTTCAGCACGAATTTTGCCAGACGCTTTCCGAGGTATTGGATGCCGTTTTCGGTCTTGATAGCATTGCCGCTGAAACCACGCACGATGACTTGCTCTTCGTCGTCGTCACCGTCGTCTTCAAGATCTTCTTGACCTCCTGACAGAGGCGCAGTCGTGGCTTCTTCATTAGGTTTGTCATCGGTTGGCGGATCTGGCTGGTCCGACGAGGAGGCAGGTTTCTTCTGCGATTCTCTATAGGCAGCCTTCCTGTTCCTTGCATCGATTCTCGCCTGTCGGACGGTAGCGTCTATACTTTCTTTCATGTAAAGCATGTCGGCACCGATGTTGCTGTGGAGACCATGAGTGAGGACGACCAAGTGTATTTTCTTCTTCTTCTTCTTGGGAGGTTCTTCTTTGACCTCTTCAGCAGCAGTCCCCGATTCCTTGGACTTGCGAACCGACTCTTTTGATGGTCGAGCATGTTTCTGAGCATGGTTTGAGGGGAGAGCGGGCTTGTCCCAGAGTGCTTGGGTATCCTCAACGACGAGTTTGACGGCGCGTGAATAAAGACCTTTCTGTTGGCCAACATTGTCTCTACGCTTGTCCTTCTGGTGATCGTGTATCTGGCCAGGAGTGCCATGGCCATGACTAGCGACGGCAGCGAATCCGAGATCCAAGCTTCTCTCGTCCCGACCGACCAAGAGCTCGAAATGAACAGCGGCCGTGTTGGAAAACAAGATCTGCGAAGCAACCTCGATTATCCATGTGGCGCTTGGGGGACCTTTCTTGTCGTCTCGATGGGCATCTTCCGAAGCGCGGTTTTGACGGCCGGATGCGAAGGTGTTGCCCGTCTCTCGGATGTTCTCGGGAACAGTCAGCTTGGTAGTCCAGCTTGAGCCTGCCTTGAGCAGTGGTTCAAAGTCTGGCACGCCCTCTTTTTGCGGATCCTCGACCTTGTGATTGGGGTTGAATGAGGCGGGATACGAGGCGACGTGCAGGTTGTACGGTCCATGAAGGTAGGCGGCACGCAGAGGAATGGCCGACGTGTTCTTGATCTTGAGGTGCAGATGCGAAGGACTGGGCAGGATGCGGTCGTTGCTGGGCGTGTAGGTCAAGGTGAATCTACAGAGTGGTCAGCAAGCTGCACGACGACGCGTTGGACGTCAAGGTCGCATGACATACCGCACCACTTCTCCCACCTTGACGCTGCCGGCTTGATGGACGAGCAACATTCTCTTTGCGCCAGCAGTAACCGACACTGTCTGCAGTTGCTGAGGCCTCGAGCCTCGTGTTTCTATGATGGAACTATCCAAAGTGTGCACCTGACCATCGACTTATGATGCAATTGTCAGGCCCATGGCTTTGTTCATACAGAAGGGGATACTGGACGTGCGGCGCAATTCTACTCGGTACACGTGCAGATGGGCAACAGAAGAGATGCTTTTCCCATCTTGCTTCGTCATAGTTGCAACCGATGACCGTCAAATGTTTTTGATTCCCGAGGCCGCTGACGCTTTGGCTGTTCTGCCTGCACAGCCACAATAATCTCCCGGCACTCGTCCTCGAGATCCGACAACCAAGTAGACTCTTGTTCTACTGCCACTTGAACTTCATCTTCAGGTCGGCCATGATACTCATTCAAAACTCTGTGCGAGCATTGCCAATGGTTTGAGGAGGTATGTGAGACGAATTGGGGAATTGCAGACACACGCTTCTCTGTGCAAGGTCGTGTAGTGTATGCAGAAGGCCGTGTTTCTCGCGAGCTAATGTTTGGTGTCCTGAGTATGTCAAGATACACAAAACAGCTGAAGCTTCACCTGCACCAGTCTGAGTGGTCTGGACAGCCAAGAAGGCTGTTTGGTATGAGGTTTGAAAGCAGGAACAACGACCGGAAGCGGAAGGAACGCGCGCCAAGAGATATGATATAAGAGATACCCAAGTGGATTAAGGTAGGTACCCCGCCGTCCGGGCGGGTTTCGGAGGCATCATCAGAGGTTAGGTACGTTCGAGTTCCATACGGCGGTCGGCCTCAGCTCGTATATACTCGTGAGCCAAAGTCAAGCTCGGTGCCTGATCACAATCCAGTTGTCGTGGCCGCGGTGACAAGCAAAACAAGACAGGTAGTGTTGTCTCAGCTGGCCTGAGCTATTCATCATCACACCTTCTGACCAAGCCTCTCTTTCCTTCTTTCTATCAATATACCACCCAAGCTTCGCAGCAACAATCCGACCAGTAGCCACCCATCATGTTTGGCTTCATAGCTGATATACTCACGTACGAGCGAGAGCTTCTCACATCACCGACTACCGCTAACACGTCTCTCACAGCTCGGTGACGTCGATCCTCTTCCCCATCTTCGCATCGTACAAAGCGCTGCGCAGCTCGGATCCGGCGCAGCTAGCACCATGGCTCATGTACTGGACCACCCTTTCACTCGCCCTCGCCGCTGAATCTTTCCTGTACCCCGTCCTCAGCTGGGTACCCTTCTACTCCTGGATCCGTCTGGGCGCTCACCTCTACCTCGTGCTGCCAGGCCAGCAAGGCAGCGTCTTTGTATACCAAAACTACATCCACCCCTTCCTTTACGAGCACGAGCGCGAAATCGACCGCTTCATCACAAGCAGCCATGGAAAAGCAAAAGCAGTTGGTCTGCAATACCTCAAGCAGGGCATCGAGTGGGTCAAGGTTAACCTCCTTGGTATGCAACCTCGCCGTCCCACTCCTCCGGCCAGCAGACAAGTGAGTTACAGCCAAGCTCTGTACAACCGCTTCGTCATGCCCTCTGCTCGTCCCGAAGGTTACAGTGGTCCTGGATCTTCGCAATCTGGCGCCGGTGCCAACGATCTGTTCTCCATGCTCGGTAGCGTCATGGCCCAAGCCACAGGACCCGGTGGCGCCTCTCGCTCTCGCGACGCGCAAGCCGAAGACCTCAGCGCCAGCGGCAACCTCGTGCCTCCACACATGTCAGGCGACGAACGCAACGCCTACATCTCGACACAGAAAGACCGTCTGCGCACTCTGCTCCAAGCTTTTGACCACGAAGCCTCTCGCGAACACACTCCAGCCTCTTCTCCACCCTACCCCGTCAACGACGGACCTGGTCCAAACTTCCAGGACTTTTTGAGACCCGCTGCCGAAGGCCTGCTCAACAGAAGTAGAAGCGAGGCTGAATTCGAAGACTTGGGTTATGAGCATGTGCATGCGGGAAGCAACAAGCCCAGCCCTAGACTTCCCGAGAGAACTGGCAGTTGGAGCAAATGGGTTTGGGGCAACTATGGCGAGAAGGACTCTGCTGCTGGCCAGAAGAAGAAGGATTGATCTCGCCGAGTGAGATTCACGGAATGGGTTGATGGGTATTTGTCGGGGACTGTTTGGTGTTAGGAAATGATGGGATGGGTTGGTTGGACTGGATTTCGATGGGCTGGCGTTTTTGTTCTCGGGTATTTTCCGTGGCTTTTTTCTTCTACTGCGATACTCTAAGAGCTATTCCCTAAATGCACCTATCACAAGATCAAGACACAAGTCACGCTTTTTCAAAACACAGCGTTCTGATACATGTAAAGGCGATGGAGATGCTTTTGTACCGTGTACGCCATGTGAGATGAGACAGAGTTGAAACAAAAAGGGCATTCATAAGAGTAAACATGAAATGCGAGCTTTCTTTCGCCCCGTCAACCAGAACCCGGTTTCATGTTCTCGAGGTCATTTTCGCGGTTGTCTGCTCTCGCTTCGTCGAGCATCTTGTCAATGCCACGGTCCTTGAGTGCGCGCTTTTTCTCCACATCAGTGTTTGATCTTTTCAGAGCGATTGTTTTGTGTGGAAAAGACGAGGAGGAAGTGTGCAGGAAACAGGAAGGGAGGAAGAGGGAATAGGAAAGGTGAGATATGAGGAAATAAGAAGGGGGAGGAAAGGGGATACAAGCACTTACGCTAAGACATTGTTTGTATTTTGCAAACAGAGGTTCGCATTCATCCGACGTTGCCGTGCCGCGGAGGTATTCTGTACGCAAAAAGACAGATATCGTTAGTCCATGCATATGTAGAAACTCTTTCCGTTCTTGCTTTTCAAGGCTCTTGTTCTCTGGGAGTAAAACAGGGCAAGCAAAGATCGGAAGAAAAAGAGAGATGGAAAGGGGAAAAAAGGAACTAAAGAACAGGCACTAAAGAAAAGAACAGAAAGAGATAAGAATAAAACACAACAACTCACTCTCACTATACCATTTCAAAAAACAGCTATCGTAACGCCTATTCCAAATCCGCACCTGTCAGCCAAAATACACTCTTCTGAAATCACTTTCCAATAATCTCTTCAACCTGATCAAATATCAAAACCAATCTTTCTGATACGAAGAAAAGGAGAAAAAGGACTCACTCCTTGACTTCATTGCACTCGGGCGCCAGCGATGCCGACATTTTTCCTTCTCTTCTAGCGTTTTCCCTGTGCTTCTTTGGGTATCCCTGGTTGTAAAGTGTAGACTGAAACAAAGGTGTAAAGAAGTCCAGTCGAGGTTTGTATAAGAGATTGCTTCTGATATCTCGTTTGATGCGAAATGGTGGGATTTTAGAGATATGAGGAGAGAAGAATGGAAGGCGTGGTGTTGCAATGGGGAAATGTGGCGTCGGGTGTGTGGCGCAGTGAGTCAAGCGCCACATCTGGGTATCCGTGTCGTGTGAGAGAGAGGATCATGGGTATTGTTGATTGGCCTTTTGATGTAAAGGAACGGTTCAATGTGAGGCTACCTCGCGGCCCTGCGGACAATACACAGAGTCTGTGGTATGGTTGATCTTGAAAACTAGACTATCTCACAAGGCCCACGACAACATACAAAGTCTAGAGACATTGAAATGGTAAAGGGAAAATGTATAGTAGATGGTCTAATGTCCGTGTAATTCATCAAACTCTACCACATAAAAGTCGAGAGAAACTCTTACTCAATCTCCTTCCTCCTTCTTGCGTGTTCAGATCAATCCCTCTCCCAAAACACTGGAAAAAATAAAAACGCCTAGCTTTGATCGTAACACAAAAAGGTAAGTTGTGACACCCCAGTCCCTAAACGTGCTGCCCCTTCCCCTTTTCATGCATGTAAAAAGAAAAAGAGACCTGAGGTATCATGAAAGAGGAATTTTGAAAAACTTTTGCTGCTTTTTTTCGTTTCTGCTGCTGGTTTTTATCATTTTCACTCCTTTCTCAATCTACCTGGCAACGGCAGCGCTGAGGACCTGGGTGCGGAAGAAACCGCCCTTGGTTCTCTCAATGACCTGCTGGTACACTGACTGTGGCGGGTGGTTCATGACAACGGTGCCCTCCTTGTAGTCAATCTTTGCGTCGACGCGAGTGTCGCGGATCAGGTTGACGATCCACTTCTCACCCTCATCCTCGGACAGACCGAGACGCTTGGAAAGGTCCCTGGAAAACAAAGTCAGTAAATTTGCTCGAATTGAGAGAGTGGGCGGGGATGCGCGTACTTGATGTCTATTCTCTGGTGGATCTTGCAGTATGACTCTGAGATGAGATGTCTGGCGGCATCCTTGAAGGCTTCGCTGGTAGCGACAAGGAAGAAATCGCTGCGCAGAATCTCGTCGGCCTCGCCGAGCTTCTTCTGGGCCTCTTCAAAGTCAAAGTCGACGTAGAGAGCCTTGACGAACTCGCAGACGGGGTCGCTGTACTCGTAGGTTTCTTGTCTGACGATGCGGATCAGGTCCTTGAGCTGCTTCTGGTACGAGTTCTGGCCGTTCTTGCCGGCGGGGCGGTTGCGGTTGGTGATGACGGCAGCGGCGAGGTAGCGCAGGATCCAGGGGCAGGCGGTCTGGATGGTGTTGATGTATGTGGGGGAGAAGAAGAGATCGGTGAGCTGGTCGCGGGCGGGCTCGTAGTTGAAGAAGGGGAAGAGCGACCAGTGGATCAACCAGCTGCGGTGCTCGAGTTGGGCCAGGGGGTTGCTGAACAGGCGTGTGTCGATGTTCTCGCGGACCTTTTGCACCTCCTCCATGGCGGATTCCCAGTTGGTGGTAAGAATGTCCGAGGCGAGTTTGCCCCATGTCGCGGCCGAGACCTTGTCGTTGTCGGTGCTCTGAGAAGTGTGTCAGTCTATGGCTAGGGTTGGAGGATCAGGCAGAGTGGCGGCGTACGAGAATACGGAACTGGTAGAGCAGCTCAGAGGCGCTGTTGTAGTCGCCGCAGCTGTACTGGAACTGGCCAAACTCGTACAAAGCGTCGACCATTTCGCCAGTCACGCCGTGGTTCTCCTTGAGGTAGTTCAAGTTCTGGACCTTGTCGGAGCGCAGGTTGTTGACAACCTCGGTGTCGGCCAGCAGGTCCTGGATCTTGGAGCACTCGTCCTGCAGCTGCTCGCGCTTCTTGAGAACCTCGTCGCGCTTCTGGACGTACTCATCCGGGCGCTCGTCCAGGTTGTTGATCTTGGCGAACAGGTCGCCGACAAAGTCGGTCATGTTGGTGTGCTTGAGCAGCTCGAACTTGAGCTTGGTGTGCTCGAGCGAAGGCTCGTCGACATCTTCCTGGTCCTCGAGGAATTGCAGCAGAGGGAAGACGAGATGGCGGTCGAGGTGGGGGATCAGCGTGGGCAGGATCGAGTGCTGCTTAGCAGCGTCGGCGGTGGCGGCCATGGTTGTGTTTGTGCAGGGCGAGGAGAGTGGGCGACGGGGTGGTGGTTGACGCTGGTCGCTCTGGCTGCTGCTTGTCGTCGCTGCCAGTTTGGCGAATTTCTCATTTCAGAAGCGCCGATTCTCCGCACTTTTGCGCAACTCTTGGCGGAACCCAAGCACCCGCGAGCACCAAGTTGCAACAGAAAAGTTGCCCGCTGCCACACGTCGATACAGCTCATCCCACCGCTATCATGTCGTTCCTGCAGCCCGTCATGCCTTCGCTACGCCTTCTGGCAGTCCCGCGCTCGCTCGCCGTCCGCCAATGTCTGCGCTTCTCGACATCCGCACTCCGATCAGGCATGTCTTCTTGCCCACCTACCTCTTGCACTCTACCCATCTCTCTCTAACACTTGTCCAGACGTCTACACTCCTCCCTCGGTGGACCCCAACCTCGTCGCCTCGCGCACCGCCTCCCCCTCATACCCTCCCACTTCGCTCAAGTCCATCCCGCGACCCCTCACATCACACGCCTCACACCGCACCTCGCAACCAACAAAGGTCCGCAACTACCCCGACCGCCAACCCCAAACCGACCTTCCCGTTTCCGAAGCACCTGCCCTGCCAGAGTCGGAAATCGCCCCCAACCTCCCCTACTTTGTCACCAGGACACCTTCCAACGAACTGCCCATCTACACTTTGAGGAAACGCGGCGGCAACATGCGATTGACCCGCGTCAAGAAGATTGACGGAAACGTTGATGCTCTGCGCGATGCTCTGCAGATGGAGCTGGGCGTCCCGGATGCTGAGTGTGTCATCAACAGACTTACAAACCATGTCATGATCAAGGGTTGGCACAAGCCGCGGATAGAGGCTTTCCTCAAGGCTCGCAACTTCTAAGCAACAGCGGAAC
This sequence comes from Aureobasidium sp. SLJ-2021a, assembly GCA_019677095.1. Taxonomy (NCBI): domain Eukaryota; kingdom Fungi; phylum Ascomycota; class Dothideomycetes; order Dothideales; family Saccotheciaceae; genus Aureobasidium; species Aureobasidium sp. SLJ-2021a. Next base: position 202,177 of record JAHRBU010000019.1, on the reverse strand, counting down.
GCCTTTTCTTTCTGCTTCTCTTGTACACCATTGTATCATATTATCACCATTTGCACTGTCGTCTTGTGCTTCACTGGAGTTGCTTGCAATCAAGGCGTTTGGGAGGCGTGCAGACTTGATAGATGTCTGTCGCAGTGCACAAGCTCGTGTGCCGAAATGACAGCTTAAATCCATCTAGTCTCTGTACAATGAATGTAGAATTGCGCCGTTTGCCTTGTCGGCTTTGAGGGGAATACCAAGCCTTGATACGGCTTCCAGAAAAGAACGCCCCGCTATGCCTACCCTATGCTTCTGTTTTGATGCCATGGTCGTGATCGAATACAAACAACGAAAGTCCCCGTCTACTGCTCCGTATCCTCCACATCCTCCACAGTCACTGCCCTACCTTTGCCCTTGTCGACTGTTTTGGTCTGCTCTTCGGAGCCCGTCTGCTGAGCGCTGCTTTCCCCTTCGTCTACGTTGTCAAAGTTCCAGCTTGAGCTTTCTCCCCATCCGTTGGGTTGGGTCGTTGGCGAGCTGGAGTCTGATTGTACCGGAGCTTCCTTCGGTGTCTCCGTAGGGACCTCTATAGGGGCTTCCCCGTGTGCTTCTACAGGTGCTTGCCCAGTTGCTTGCTCGGTTGCTTCCATAGGGACTTCAGCAATATCATCCTGAGTGTTGATGCTTGAAAGCGCCGGTTGTTCGGTCTGGCCGGATGAAGAAGAGCCTTGTTGAGGTGAAAACGAAGACGATTCTTCCCCGTGACCAGATGGTTCCGATTCGGGTACCAATTCTTGTGGATTCTGCTCGGCTGATTGGTTGGCGGCGACATTCTGCAGAATACTCGAAGTCATCGCTTGTTCTGTTCCTTCCTGTTGAGCCGGAGCATCAGATGCCGGAACTGTGATTGTAGGTGTAGCCACTGGGGTCTCGGTCTGTGGCGCACCGCTACCAAGCTGTGCAGTGCCTTCGACTCTATTAAGAGGCGCAAGCATCCAGCCTTCTGGCAACACGAGACCGGGCGGCAATCCTTCGTGTCCCTGCGTCATGGGTGCTTGTCCAGGACCAGGTTGGTATACTTGCGGTTGTGCGAAACCAGCGCCAGGAGCGATCGTGTTTGGAGTTGGGAAAAGATTAGGTGTCGCCGAGCTTGCACCAGCTGAAGTACCAGGAACACTACTTCCAGCCTGATTGTGGCTGTAATGGGCGCGTAGCCTTGCCAACTCTGCTTCCAAAGCACGAACAGTCGCAAGCTGGGCTTGCTCGATCATCAAGCGGCGGGATTCCTGCATCAGACGCTCTTCAACCTGCAGAAGCTGCAATTGAGTGTCCATTGATCTTGCTCCGGCCAATCCTCCAACACCCGAATTTGCTGTCGGTGTCGCGGTTCCAGTGGCGTTGCCATTGTCTTGTGCACGTCTTTCGTTCAGAGCATCTCGTACACGATTGGCGGGTCCGTTGTAGACACCAATCCGTATAGGGCCAAGATTGAGCATGCGTAGTCTGGGCTGAGCTGGACGATTTCCATTGCCGTTGCCCGCGTTAGGAGCACCAGCTTGAGCGTTAGCTCCTTGCTGCACACCTCCGTTAGCACCACCATTTGCGTTCTGGTTACCAGCTCCTGTGCGATCCGTGGCAGAAGTACCAGTAGGAATAACAGGGCGGCGGCAAGTCGGACAGGCTTGTTGTCGTTCGAGCCAAGCCTTGAGGCAGCGCAAATGAAGGATGTGACCACACGGCAACTTCTTCGCGCGCATACCCTCGTTCATAAGGCTGGGTCTGGGCGCTTGTGCTGCAGCATCGGGTTGCCCCCATGGCACCATGACTTCTCTGCAGACGATGCAGGTGTTGTCGTTGGCCAGCTCTTCGCTGGTAGCATCTGGGTATCGGCTGTTCATGTTTTGAGTGGCCTTGCGGTAGTTGTTGTAGTCCTGGACGCGCTTGACGAAGGATGCAAAGGTCAGATAGACGTCACGAATGATATGCATGGGCAGTCCCATGAAGGTCAAGGATATTCCAAAGAAGACGGTATAAACGATGAGCTTGATAAAGTCTGTGGTTCGTTAGCTTTGACAACCCCGAGCGAAGTAAGAGCAACCGACCTGTCGCAAGCTCAAGGCCAAACAACCATCGACGCTTTTCTTCCCAGCCGGGGACATCGATCTCGTTCTCGTCGACATCTTCCTCGCTGGGCAGAGGGGGCAAACTCTCGGGATCGGTTGATTCGTCGCGTTCCCGCTCTAGACGCTCTCTTTCTGCGCGTATCTCGGCTCTCCTCTCGTCCATCTTGGCCTTTGTTTGTTGCTTCAACACGCGTGCTTCGGTGAGAGCCAGCACATAGCGTAGAAGGGTGAACAGAGAAAAGATCAGGAGAATGGCGAACTCGAAGGTAAAGATGACCATCATGCCAGGGCGGGGATCGTCCTTGACGGTAGCAATACAGTATCTCAACATGGCAGCGCTGAATGCGGTAGACACGAGGAGCGACGAAGCGAGTCGTGCGTGGAAGAGGCGGGGGTTCTGCGGCGGTTGTTGTTCAAGAATATCGACACGACCTTCACCGATCCAGCTCCAGACCTTGCCAGCCAGCAGGAGAACAAAGACGGCAAGCATCCAGCCTCCGACCTCGTCCCTCAACGAGGGCATGGCCAGGAGGGTGTCGAGGACGGCATACCAGGCTTTTTCCGACAGATGCTCGATTTCGACAGGACGAAGGGGGCCGTAGAAGAGACGCTGGAGACCATAGATGAAGCTGCACGCGGTGACTAGAGCGAGGTTTGTGAGGATCTGGGTGGTGACGGAGTTAGTGGCGTGTATAGGAAGCAGCAGGGGCAGGGGCAGCTCACAAGAACGCAGGCGTTGCTCTGCGACAGGTAGACTGTGGCTGAATAGAAATTGGGTCGCTGGTGGAAGGCCTTGAGTAGAGCACCGGCTGCCACCAGCGCAGACGTTCCAGCATAGGCAGCGAGCCTCATAGTGTCTTGTCGTCGGAAGGGTCAAACATGTGCGCACATGCGAACACGTAAACCCACCTGGCTGTATGCCGGATCCAAACAAGGCCAACATCCGATGCCGAACGTCACTGTTGCAGTCCGTGCGCGAATTCACTTCTCCAGGATTTCTTGTCGGTCCGGGAGTCCTTTGGTTTCTTGAGTCTTCCGACCACGGCGACCAGCCTCTGCCTTCGGGAAACAGGGCACATGATGCTTCATCTCAACACTACCGACAACTGCCGCTCGCTCCTTTCTATTCCGGCGATCACGGCTGCTGTCATGCAGGCTAAGATGGCCACGATACCGACGCTCGCTGCCACGCGAGCAGCTACGTACAGTACAGTACATACGCAGCTATCGTCCCTGCAAATGCCAGCCGCGATTCAACGTGGCAGGCCGACTTGACCATGTTGCTCTCCGTGCGGGGCTCCCATGTCTGCAAAACTCTTGTCCCGCAGTCCACTGCCCTCTCCAAGCCTTCTGAACTCTATCGTCGCCATCAAGAGCTACGACCATCCACCTCTCCAGCGTAACATGCCCAAGCGCTGTGCCTTGCTCTCTTCTCTTTGACTCTCTGTCGGCTATCTCGTCCTTTCTACCCGACCATTGCTGCGCGATATTTGATCAAGAACCTTCAGCATTGCCAGCACCACTGCCAGCTAACTTGCTAATGGATTTTCTTTTGCACAGCTTCACCGGCTTTTTGGAATTCAATCGACTCCATCGCAATTTGAACTAGTCTATACGCCCTTGAGTAACCCCTCGCTGGACATCTCCGGTATTTCCAGATGTTTCATAGAAAACACCGGCTCTCTTCGCTTCTACTGACCGCTGCTCAAGCATGGATATCAACTGACAGAAAACCGCACCACCGCACGTTGGCTCCAGGGCCTTAGCTTTACCGGTGTGGGGCCCCAGACGAGCATCTTTGTCGGTCCGACACTTTTAGTGGCTTGATGTCTTCGCGATCGGCGTCATATCCTTGCCAGAATGTCTAGAATCTGTTCTGGAGGAACTCAATTCTTTGCTTTCTTGCCTTCTTCTCCATTCGTGCCCCAGGTCTCATAGACTCTGGAGATATATAAATCTCTAGGTATCACCTCATGATATCTCATCAAGCAAGTCTTTCCTTCCTTCTTCTTTTTCCTACTCCTTCTACTACCTCTCACTTGCCATAATGAAGGGCTCTCTCGCTCTTACTAGCCTGATGGGCGCAACTGCCCTTGGGCAGGCATTGACTACTTCTATGATCGAGTCCATGGGCAACAACACACTGTTCACGCGCTGGAGACCGCAAAACCATCTCATTGCCCCCAACGGCTGGATGAACGATCCTTGTGGCCTCATGTATGATCCCACAGAGGACCTGTACCATGCCTTTTACCAGTGGCACCCCGAGCACATCAACTGGGGTAACATCTCCTGGGGACATGCCACCTCGAAGGACATGATCTCTTGGACAGATGTTGGTGGTTGGGAGGGCACTGATGCCTTAGCAATGGGCCCTTCTGGCAACGGCAGCTACAACGGTCTTGGTATCTTCTCCGGTACTGCTCAGCCCGTCAACTTGACTGGTGGTGTTGACGGAACACTCCTCATCTTCTACACCTCCGTTTCCAAGTTGCCCACGAGCTGGAGCATTCCTTACCAGAACGGAACTGAGAGCCAGAGTTTGGCCATGTCTACCGATGGTGGCAAGACATGGCAGCAGTACGAAAACAACCCTGTCATCGAGGGTCCCCCTGCTGATTGGAATATCACCGGATTCCGTGATCCATTCTTCGAGCCTCTGCCCGCTCTTGACGCCATTCTTGGTCGTGAGCCTTCTTATTACGCCGTCTTCGGAAGTGGCATCAAGGGTGTTGGACCTCGCATACCCCTCTGGGCCGCACCTGCATCAGACTTGACCAAATGGACTTTCCTTGGATCCCTCTTCGAGCCCGCCAGCAACAGCTCTCTTGGCTCGGTGCTCTCCACCGGCTCGTACGGCTACAACTTCGAAGTTTCTGGCTTCTTCACTCTCCCTGACGAGGATGGTCACCTGCACTACTTTGTCAACATGGGATCTGAAGGTGGCAACGTCTCCTTCCACGAGTCTGCGCACTGGTCTCTCTGGAACGAGGGTCATGTTACCCGCCGTGCCAACGGCTCAGCTCAGTTCACTCCCATTTCCGGAGGCGCTGGCGATTGGGGTAACCTCTATGCTCTATCCAGCTTCAACGACACAAAGAACGACCGTCGCGTTCAGTACGGATGGGCACCCGAAGACATCACTGGTGACGGAGGTCTCTTCTCTGCCAAGCAACAAGGATTCCAAGGTGCTCTTTCTCTTCCTCGTGAACTGTTCGTCCACACTGTGAAGAACGTTGTGAACATGGATGGTGTCCTCGGCGAAACCGGCAACTCTTACCTCACCCAAAACCTTGATGGCAGCTTCACAGCTCAGACTCTTGGTGTCAGACCTCTTGATGATGTTGTTGTCGGCCTCCGCAACGGCTCAACCCAGCACTCATGGCCTGGTCGTACCTTCAACGGTAGCCACACTCTCGTTGCAAACGGCAGTGCTCACATGGAACTCAGTGCCGTTGTGTCTAGCGCCAGTGGTCCTTGCGGTGTAAGAATTGGCGTCAGCCCCGACGGTCGCGAGTACACCACCATCTACTACGAGCCCGCCAACAACACTATCGTTGTTGACCGTAGCCACTCTTCCCTGCTTGATGGTTTCGCCAACTCTTCTGTTATTGGCTACTTCCATCCCTACACTACTCAGGGCGAATATGGCAATGCTACGCAGGAAGCTCTCGCATGGGACATCTTCGTCGATGGCTCCCTGGTTGAGGTTTACATCAACGAGCGTTTCGCTCTTACAACAAGAATCTATCCCAGCATGGAGAGCAGCACCGGTGTTGGTGTCTACGTTCCCAGCGGCTCATCCGCCACTTTCGACAGCATTGACATGTGGTCAACTCTGTACAATGTCTTCCCTGAAAGACCTTTGAACTCTTCGAGCCAGCTTGTCTGGGATACTGTCGAGCAGACCAACAACCGCACTTGGTGGACTGGCAACTAGTTCGGAATCAGTCGGCAAAAGGCTTCGATCCATGTGACGAAGTCTTGTCTAATGTGTAAAATCAAAATTTTTGTAAATGTACATAACATCTCTCATACATCGGGGCTACCAATAGTCCACAGTTCGAACGTATTCTACCTGGTTTCCATCTGTGCATCTGCGACATAAGACCGAAGCTAGAACAAGTGACTGGCCTTGAATCACTGATACATAGATGGTCTGACGGGAGTGCTGTGCCGTACTCTAATCCCTCGTGATACTTTCCGATCATTACCATTGACCAGAGCCCTAAACTTTAGTTGGACCTTGAATCATGAACGAAGTGATGTCTTCGGACCGACAAAGCACGCCAAGAGCAGCAGATGGCACCCAAGCCACCCCGAATTCCCGGAGCTCAACCCCACTCTCACCCACAGTGCCGTCACTCGATCTTGGAGAGGATGTTTTCCGGAAGGCTTCACTAAGCAAAATCGGCCCTTCTCATGCATTGGCATCTTGCGACATCATTCGTGATCTCGTGTGGTGGCCGCCTCTTTTCCCGCTCTGTAAGCATGACCGTCCGTAACTAGTATTATGGGGTCCGAGAGAGGCCAAGGGCGCAGCATGGTAGGCTCTACAAGATGCCAACATAAATAGTGAGCAGGTCGCCGTGTGAAGAGGTAGGAACACAATCACCACAATGCCTCGTCCTTTGTCTGTCTTGTCTTCTTTGCTCTGCTTGGGCTCTGTGTTTGCACAGGATGCTTCCACCACGTTGTCGTCGACAGTGCCGAGAGGTACGCCTGTTGCTGGCGACTACAGTGGGGCTTTGAGGCCACAGGTGCACTTCTCGCCTCCCAAGGGTTTCATGGTATGTATCTATGATCGTTCATGGAATAGACGAGTTACTCATTGACCATTCAGAATGATCCCAATGGTCTCTTCGTCGATGCCGATGGTGTTTACCATGTCTACTATCAATGTCCGTGTTTCTCACAAGTCAGACAGTAGAGTCAATGTTAACATTCCGTAGACAACCCGACAGCCAACGTAGCCGGCAATCAGCACTGGGGCCATGCTACAACGACCGATGGTTACACCTTCGAGAATCAGCCCATTGCGCTCTTTCCTCCAAACAATGAGACATTTGTGTTCAGTGGCTCGGCAGTTGTCGATGTGAACAACACCAGCGGTTACTTCCCTGGCCAGGACAATGGTGTGGTTGCCATCTACACTTTGTCCAACAGCACATCTCAAAACCAAAACATCGCATTTTCCAAGGACGGTGGTTACTCTTTTGAGCCTTATGAGGGAAACCCAGTCATTGAGATTGGCTCGACTCAATTCCGCGATCCTCAGGTGAGAGCCAATACCAATGGAGGTCTTGCACGCATCAACTAATTGATTGATAGGTCTTCTGGCATCCCCAAACCCAAAGCTGGGTTATGACCACGGTGTATGCTTCTGAATTCTCTGTCGGCATTTACACCTCACCCGACCTCAAGGACTGGACTCATGCCTCAAACTTCTCTCATCACGGTTTACTAGGCATTCAATACGAATGTCCTAACTTGGTTGAGATGCCTGTAGAGGGTTCGGACGAGACCATGTGGCTCATGTTCATTTCCATCAACCCCGGTGCCCCTCTGGGAGGCTCTGTTTCTCAGTACTTCCCTGGTTCCTTCAACGGTACACACTTCGAGGCCGTCGACCCTGTCGCTCGTCTCTCCGACTTCGCCAAGGACAACTACGCTGGTCAATTCTTCTCTGGTATCCCTGGTACCGAGAAGCGTCTCAGTTTGGATTGGGCCAGCAACTGGCAATACACCAACGACGTTCCCACCGGAGACGAAGGCTGGCGCAGCTCAATGACAGTCTTCCGCCAGAACCATCTGAAGAAGCTACCCAACATTGGCTGGGACCTTGTCAGTTCGCCTTTCAACATCAGCTCGCAGTTCTCGCAAGTCCTTGCTTCCAACTCTTCGCTGGGTAACAACAGCATCTTGCTCGACTACTCCAACGTACCTTCGGGTGCACTTTATTTCGAAGCCAACGTCACCGGTCTGACCCCTGATACCTTGGCTGGAACCCTGAACTTCACATTTACTTCATCCGTCACTGGCGAGAACGTTCAGGGTGGCACCATTCCCGGCGGCATCACCTGGGTGTCGCGAAGAAACACCAACTGGGGCGCCGACCACCCCTACTTCACCGACAAGTTCTCCTCCAACGGCGTCTACAGCGGCAGTGAGAACGGCACTTGGGCGCTCAGCGGTATCCTCGACCGCACCATTCTCGAATTGTTCGTCAATGGAGGCGAGCAGAGTGCCACCGTGACATTCTTCCCCGATCACCCGCTCGACACTCTTAGAATCGGAGCCAAGGATATTCCCGAGGGCGCCGGTGTCAGTGTGGCTGTCTGGGGTCTGAGAGATGCATGGGCTAGTCAGGCAAACGATGAGGGGCTCGTTGTAGGTAACACTACGACTGTCGCCTAGTGTGCTTACTAGGCTAGACTTCTTAGTACAACTCTGGGAGGTTTGATCAATATAATTCTTGTCAAAACAATCGACTAAGAGCATCTTCCATCACTTGCGAAACACCAGTGCACATCTCTTTTTAGCCAATTGATACGACAGAGTCCTCCCTCTCGACTCGATAGCATCCTTCTTTATGCTTTTTTACGTGTGGTTTCTTTGATGCTCATCACTGAAACTTGAACTCGCCAAAGTAGGCGCAGAGAGCCTAGAACAGGTTAACCAAGCACCACATATTATGACACAATCTCGCAGCTCACCTTGCTAGAACCGTTTGTGCAGTAGTGTACGACCTCAAGCTTCTTGTCGTCAGGGGCATACTTGGCCAGCTGATTCAGATCAGAGCTGCGAGGTAAGAACAGCACAAAATCCGGCACATAGGCTGAAAACCTGTCGTAGATGTGCTTGAGGTTGTAAGGTTGCATGGTGCTAAGATCGAAGATGTTATCATCGCTGTACTGAGGACCTATATGGATTGTCAATACGTATCTTGTCAGAGTCCACCAGGACGCAGACGTACCTCCCCAAGGTGGGCTGGCAAACACGATGGCATCCTTGGCCAACGACTTCAGCCGCTTCTTGAGAACATCGAAGCAGTCGCCCTCGATCCACCAGATCTTGGAAGCTACACCGTAAACCTCGGCATTGTGACGTGCACAGGCAAGCGTTGCAGGGTCTTTCTCGATAGCGAAGACTTGTTTGAAGCGACCAGAGAGAGCGAAGGCGATGGCGTTGCCGCCGGCACCAGCAAAGGCATCTATTATGATAGACTTTGATTCAAGCCCGCCAGTCTTGATGTGATCAGCTATGCGGCTTTGAGCAGTGTCAGTGTCTAGAACGTTGGAGGAGAAGAAAGGAGAATGTACTTGGCTATCGGCTCGGGGGTGACACCGAACCAGACGTCGTCGGTCATCCAGATGCCTTCATCGTAACGAGACCAAATATCGTATCGTTGGTGCCAATATCTTTACAGTGACTTGTCAGTTTTCGTTTGACTCCAGAGTTGCTTGATATGACCAACTTTTGGATGTTCTCGGGCATTTCTGATGATTCGTCGTAGTGGTGTACGCCTTCTGGCATCAACTCATCTGCGCCACCCATACTCTCTGAATTCTAAAGTAGATTGTTTACGCGTCTTGGGCCAAGTCCGGTATCAGCACCTCAGTTTGTGCTTGTGAATCTGTTACTGAACGAGTTGATTGTCGAAAGAGCGATTGTTTGTTCAGAAGAGAAAATTGGTCAAAACTGCGACGTCGAGATGGAACAGATAGACAGCCTTTATGGAGCGAGATCCAACCGTTCGAGCAAAGATTGTCCTGGTCAAACTTGAGTTGTTGCTGCTGATGTGTTGACTGTGGATTTGTTGTTGCTGGATGAAGAAAGAGTGCATGGCCGGCGACAAAGATGGTGCTGTTGCAAACGGCAAGTTTCGCCGAGGCGGAAGCTGCGTCCATGACCCTGTTTCTATCTTCGCTTCCATCCTCACTTCCTTTCTCGACCGATAGCGACGCAACATCAACTACAATCCAGTCTGACGATGCTTTGCACTATACCCTGATCATGTCTCCTTAAGTCTGTCGCTTTTTTACACTCCCTACCACGATTTACGCCCACTTCACACTTTGCCACTTGTTTACCAAAAACAACACGTCAAATATGAACAAGGTCCTCGGTTTCGAACGCATCAACGAGCGCGTGAAAAGACCAAATGCTCTCATAAACTTCATCAAGCCACTGGAAGGACCCGACAAGGTCCTGGCACAAGACTTTCTGGAAAGAGTCGCTGCCATCTGCTACCCCATCATGAAAGAGAACCACATCGTTGTCATGGCACTTGAGGAGTATCCACCTAACCCAGAATTCATCGGCCGCAACTTCAACGCCGGAGAAGTGATTCAACTGGTTCTCAAGGCCCCACATACCAATCAATGGCTACCCTTCAAACATGTCCAAATGGTCATGATGCACGAACTCGCACACTGCAAACAGATGAACCACTCTCGCGCTTTCTGGAAGGTCAGAAACGCATACGCCGACGAGCTGAAGGTCCTCTGGAACAAAATGTATACTGGCGAAGGGCTCTGGGGCAAAGGGCAGTCTCTCATTACCGGACAGTACATGACCAACCATATGCCTGAGGCTGCTAACGCACCAGCCAGCCTGTGCGGTGGTACGTTCAGATCTTCGGGAGGCCGGAAGAGGAGACGAAAAGAAGATGTACCCAAGGTCACCTACGCTGAGCGTCAACAACGTAGAATTGCAAAGAAGTTTGGCGTCAACGGCGTCGCCCTAGGAGACGATGCAGGTGTCAGAGCTAAGCTCGAGTCTGGCCAGAAGGGTGGAAAGCCTGCCGTCAAACCGAGAGTAGCAGGCAGCAAGCGAGGAAGAGAACTCCGGGCTGCTGCTGCATTGGCACGCTTTGAGAATGTGAAGAAGGAAACTGTCAAGGCTGAGCCGAAAACAGAAATAATCAGTGACGACGACGACTATGAAACTGACTCTGACTACGAGTACGCGACCATCGAAAGGGCTATGAATCCAGAAGATGGTAGTATGGTCAGAGTCTGTGAGAACGAAGACTCAGAGGACAAAGATGCGCAGCGAGAATTTGACGAGTTGCGTGAAATCGACCAAGGTATGCCGAAGCTACGCAATGCATCTTTCAAGCAGCCTTTCTCGAAAGGAAAGGCCGAAGAGACAAACCTTTCGGACGATCCTTCGACAGAGAGCGAAGACGAACAAGACCTGGACGCGCCGCACAACTCCACCAAGCCACCAACCAAGACCCAGCCAATCCCAGACGATGCATCCGCAGACAGCGAAGATGATATACTAGACGTCACATCAGTCATGCAGGAGAGAAACAAGCAGAAAGAGAACAACATCCTTAACCAGCGGACACCGAAACCAGAAAGCAAACGACCCGAACTGAGCAACAAGAAGTCACAACCGCCACTGGTCGACATTAAGGATGACTCGACAGCAAGCGAAAGCGAGACAAGCGGTATCGAAGGTATCACACCAAAAACGCCACCAGCACCGATTTCATCAGTCCCAATCACGAGCACCAAGCCAGATACGATCACCCCCAAGAGCAGACCTACAGAGCATCCACCAGCGATCCCTGCCTCTACCTGTACAATCTGCTCGCTGGAAAACGAAACCACGGCAGCCCTTTGTGCAGCTTGCTCTCACGTCCTCAACCCATCCCTCATGCCAAACTGCTGGAAGTGCACCAGCACGGAATGTCAGACTGTCGGATACGTCAATCCAGGCGACTACAACTTGTGCGGGCTCTGTGGATCGAGCAAAGCGAGGTGAGAGAAGGGTGTATGCAAAAGTGAAACGACGAAAATGATTGAAGCAAAGAGGAAAAGAAGCAGGCTGTAACAAGACTCGAGGGTGGAAAATCAGCTTTTATTTGCTTCCATGAAACAATGAGATTGCTCTTTTCCATAACACATACCTACCTATATACCTACCTATCTATCTAATGCATGAATTAAACGAAAAGGCTACACAACATGAGACAGAAACAAACAGATACAGCACAAGGGAAAACGGTGTGGGCTTTTTGCATTAAGAAACACGCCAACAAGAGTGGTATCGGAGGGAGAAGAAAAAAAGCTTGGGGGAAAAAAAAAGACAGCAACAAAAGACACCAAAGGCAGATTATATAGCAAGCACAACAAACAAAAGAACCACGATTTCGCTTTGGAGCAGAAGAAAAGAGGCCACGCTATGAGGGGGAATAAAAGGGCAGGAGGGTGAGGGAGGTGACAAAAAACAAAAAAGAAAAAAAGATAACAATAGACACCCAAAGATCCCAAATGACAAACAACCCAACAATTAAGAAAAAAGGCGCAGGCAGAGATTTTTGGTTTCACGATTTGTTTTGCAAAAACAAGTCAACAAGGCACCCTAGAGAGCAGAGACCCTTGTCCTCAGCGCTTCCACTTCATCTTCACGGACCCCATCTGTTTGCGTCGGTGGCAGAGGCAGGGCTTTGTCGAGACTATATCTCTCGTCCTTGGGCGGGGTGGGCGGTCTGTCCCGTTGGTCGCGCAGGCTGTACTTGTCGTCTTTGGGCGGCGTCAGCGGACGGCTGAAGTTGTTGACGGCGCGGCCGTGGTGCTCAAACTCGATGGACCGCTTCGAGGAAGGGGGGCCGTCGGTTTTCGGAGGTGTGGGCGGGGGCACCTCGCCGAGGGTTTGGATGTCTACCTTTCGCGTGGCGGCATGGGTGCTGCCGTGACGACCGTTGAACGATTCCTTGGAGCGCTGGGGAGTGATTGTGCGGGTGGGTGTTCTTGAAGCAGGGCTGCTGTTTTCTGCAGCCTCGCCGATGACGGGCAGTGTGATCATGTTTTCGTTCTCGGCATGAGGGCTTCTGACTGCACCGATAGCGCGGTCGGGGATGTCATCCTCATTGACACGGTGTCTGCTCTTCTCGGCCTGCTTCTCTGCCTTACGCATGACCTTGTCAGTGCCGGCGGGATTGTGGTCCGGAGATCTCAGGATGTTGACGCCAGAGAGCTTGGGATCATTGAGAGTGCCCTCGATGTTGTGGATGGCTTGGTTGAGTCTCTCACTACCATGCTCGTCGTGCTGTTCCTTTTCGGCCTCGGCACGTTCGCGTGTCTTGGTGATGCCTGAGATGAACCTGATGAATCGATCTCCATAACGCTCGGGCGGTATGGCAGAGATTTGTGACTCCGGAGATGACAGACCTTTCCAGAAATGCTCGAAGCGTTTGATCATAGAGTACTACAACAACAAGTCAGTATAGACCTCAGTGTGTATGAGCTCAACAACTTACATGTGTCAAGCAATCAATGATTCCTAGATAGTAAATTTCTTCTCCAGCCATGTCGTTCTCATGGGTTGCTCTAAAACCACCGTCGTCACTGTAGAAGTAAGATTGCTTCCTGTGACCTCCAGCCATCTCGTCAGGCATCTTGTCCAGGCTCTGACCCATCGGTATAGGCTTTTCGTTCTTAATGAGCTCTCGCAACTCCTGTGCCTTTCGTGCATTCTCAAGCTTGCTAGGCGTTCGCATCAGCATGTTCGGCGGTTGGTCTTCGGATTTGTGGCCTCCGGGTTGAAAGACTTGCAGAGTCTTGTCTCGTAGGTTGTCTTCGTTGCCTCGCTGCAAATCATGGATACCAACCAACATCGAATAATCCATAATCTTCAGCTTCTGAAGAAGAGCAACGTCTTTCTGCATCTGTTCCACAAAAGCGTCCTTCTTGGTTGGGCCAAACTCCAGATGGAGATTTCGTCGTAGCCAGTTTAGGTCCTTCAGTGTGGCCCTCGGGTTCTTTTCCAGTTCCTCCTCCTTGAAGTCTCTCCCAATGGTACTGCCTTTCAAGTCGAATGTCCGGTGGATATCCCGATGAGGTGGAAATAGATTGTTCATGACGACGAAATGAATCTTTCTCCCGTAAGGAATCTTAACTCTGTGGAGACCGTAAAATTGACTGAGAAGTGTGTTGGGATTCTCCTGAACGTGGGAATAATAGTCTCTGAGGATTTTGCGAAGAAATTTGTGTTCGGCGTGATGAATGGTTTTGATGATGTATTTGTAGTCGCGTGAGAAATAGAAGAAGCTGCCAGATTTTCCAGGAGAACCAAGTTCGGACAAGATGTATTTTGAGGTCAGAGAGACAAGGTAGTCGGCAGGATCCAAACCAAACTTGTGACGAAGGTGACGGAAGACCCAGGGGGCGTAGTCCTTAAATTTGAAGTCGTACTTGGCCGAGGGCGTGAGTTCATTACCGGTGATATCGAACGAGAACTTGTGCTTTGCGTCAAAATCGGCATCGGTCAGGTCCCTGTCAATCTTTGCATTTGTTCTCGACACGCAGAATCGGATTCCAGTAAGCATGTTGTATGCCGTGACCCAGTTGACGTGATTCTGATCGACTTTGGTACCAACGACGACGCGTTCATCGTCTTCGTCTCGTTTCCGCTTGACTGCTCTCTTTTGCTTGATATGCTCAGCCCAACGGGCAGCATCGTCGTCTTGAGGAATCTCGTCGAGATGTGCGTCTGATTGGATTGAGCGTGTTCCACGGCGAACAAGCTGAGATGAACCCCTTCTTCTACTAGGGGTGGTGGGTGAGAAACGGCCAGTAGCAGAGACGACGTTAGCATCATAAGTGGAGGGGGATTGGCTGTCACGAGAAGTGCGGCCGGCCACACTAGGGACTTCGAGGGTGTGTCGGTGGACCAATCGACCTGGAGCCTGGGATGAAACGGATGCCATGGACGAAGAGGTGTGAGAGAAGGCAGGAGGAGAAGAGGCACGATGCGACGAACGAGGTACACGGAGCATACCATCAGTGGTAGAAGGACCCGCCTCACTCACAGGTGGTAGCACAGGGCTTGGTACGGTGTGGAGGGGTAGAGCGGACGAGGCCGGCGAGACGTCTTCCGGGACAGCGAGGGCGTGCTGGGATGGGTTTGGTGACCGAGCGACTCCGGCGGGCTTTTGTGCAAAGTAACCATCGTCGTCTCGAGGAAGCAGGGACATGTCCACCGACTTGATGTCGTTGTCACTCTTTGATGATAGCATCGAGGGCATGCTCCCCTTGGACGAGACGGTCCTCCCGCGTGTGCTGTGCGACTCGGACGACCTCCCGTTGGGAAGAGACGAGATGGCGCTGTCTGCTCCATGTGACAAGGCATCAGGCAGGCCAGGCGTGGGTTTGGGCCATGCTCCGGGCAAGGAATCGACGGCGGGGGTTTGTTGTTGTTGTGTCGGGATTGCTGGCGATAAGGATCTGGGGGAGAAAGAATTCTGGCGGTCGCGGTCGTCGGGGAGGAATGAGGGCATGTCGACCTTCTTCATCAAGTAGACGGCATTGAGCGGGGAGGTGACCTTGCTCAATGTGTCCCCCTCTGGGACATTCAGGCGCGCGGATTGGGCCAGCGTTGCTGCTGCGTCGGGCACACGGGCGGTCGGGGCGGTGGGGCGAGGGAGGTCGACGGGCGGGTGGAGAGAGGCGGCTGAGAATGAGGCTTGGAAATATCGAGCGGTGGAAATATCAGAGAGTCGCGGCGTGCACAACAGGCTGCGAGACGAAGTGCCAGACGACGTTGTGTGCCAGACGATGGCGCGCGTTCAGCAAGGCCGGCCCTGCTTAAGCCTCCTCTTGGCTGCGCGCTCAGCCCTACGCAACCCTTCGGTCCCTTCGGTCCCTTCGTATAACCGCGTCGGCTTTCCAAACTCCCGCGTGCTATTAATTTCATTTCCTCGACCAACGACGCCTTGGCAACACTCGAGCCCGTCCTCTATTTATTACAACATACAATCAACAGATCCATCCAACTCAAAGCACAAAAAAAGCAACGTGTTTGCGATAAAATATCAACGTCGTATATGTCCGCTGCTGCTGCTGAAATGTAACAGCGACCTGATCATGAATTAATCCCAAACGCCCCCCGAACCTAACCTTTGAACAGAACCCCCTTGCAAAGCAAAATCATCTCGTAGTAGTCCCAGTGCTGGTATCTCATCAAATGCTCCTTCACCCGTATCGCTACACCGGACGCCCTATCAATCACGTCCGTCAAAAGGACCCCTTTGCCCGTCATGACAGTAGAAGAAATCATCGTATTGCCTTGCCCGCTCTAAGCGGCGGCCTTCTTCTTGGGTGTCGCCTTCTTGGGTGCGGCCTTCTTCTTCGAGGCGGCTGCCTTGGTGGCGGGTGCTGAGGGTGCGGTACTCTTGGTGATACGGCCTGACTTGGTCTTTCCAAGAACAACAGGGGCCTTGTCCTCAACAGCAGGAGCCTAGACTCACGTCAATACACTATACAAGACGGTCGGCGTGTGTATACATACAGGAGCGCTCTTTCTGACCTTGGACACGTTGGCCTTGGTCTTTGTTGCTTTGGCGGGGGCAGCAGCCTTCTTGGTGGCTGCGGCTTTGGGAGCAGCCTTTGTAGCGGCCTTCTTGGGAGCAGCAGCCTTCTTAGCAGGAGCCTCCTTTGCAGCAGTCTGGTCTACATCAGTATGAAAGCTCTAGGAAGCACAACATGTCAAACTCACGGTCTTCTTGGCCTTGGCAGCAGCGGTCTTTGGTGCGGCCTTGGTTGTCTTGGTCTCGGTCTTCTTGGGCTCTGCCTTCTTGGTGGCAGGGGGAGAGCCGGCCTTTGCCTTTGCGATCTTCACGGGTCCAGAAGCACCTGTTGCTAGTCAGAATCGCGTCGAACCTGGTGTAGGTCTTGTTTCCGGATCCGGAAAGGACGGATGTGAAGGAGAGGCTTACCCTTGGGGCGCTCGAAAACGCCAGTCTCACTACCCTTGGCGAGAGCACGGTTGAACTGGTTGGTGAAGGCAGCCTCAGTAACGCTGGAGAGGTTGTTGTTGGCCTGGACGTATTTCTTGAGAGCTTGACGGCTACAGGCAGAAGCGAGTTAGCAAAGAGCACAAGACGCGACAAAAACCGATTGCAACGCGACTAACCTGCTTCCTTGACGATCCTTGAGCTGTTGCTCGCAAAAGAACGCGTCAGTAATGGCTCGAGAAGAAGTGACGAGCAGCACCGGATTCTGGACAAGATCACGCGCATTGTCGCGAACCCGCCAGTCTCGACGGCACGCGTGAACGACGTGATATACTGACATTGATGATAGCCTCCTTGATCATCTCTGCAAACCACAATCAGCACACATTCGCGACACAGTTCGAACAAACGCGCCGGCGACGCGACAAGTCTGCGAGCTTGTACATACCCTGGTAGCTAGCATGGACAGGCTCCTTGGCGGCAGCCTTCTTGGGGGCAGCAGCGGCTTTCTTGGGAGGCATTTTGGTATGTGAAAGTCGTTACTGGATAATCGAGCGGGTCTTGAGGATTCCAATGATGGGTCGAACGCGTGGATTCGAGGGTTAGTCGTGTGTTTGGGATAGCGTGATGGAAGTCGAGGGTTGCGGAGGGGGTGGGCTGCGGGGATCGCTTTGGTTTTAAGCCCGCCAAAATCTCAGATGCGCCGCGGTGATCCTTTGGAAGTCGCTTTCCACGACACTCACTCCTTCCTAATTTGTGTTTCTGAATTGCTATACTGCTACGTGTGTTATTGTGCTTGTAAACGATTCCGGTTTTGGCATACCATGTTCGCTCGTTCAACCTACACAGGCCCAAATGTCGAGGATCATACTTTCGATCCGCTAGACCATCTTCGGACTATATGGCCTTTCTCGTTCCAGATCTCAGCAACAAAACGGGTCGCTTTCCTCTCTCTCCGCATGACCCTGTTCTCTGGGCGGTCATGATGTCGGCCTAGACTGGACTCGGGTTATATTGTACCCAATTCCTACTGGTCATCTATACCGTCGAGTGTTGTTGTCGAGTGTTGTTGTCGAGTGTCGTTGGCAAACGTGTGTCCTCGGAAGAAGCTCAAGCTCCAGATCCCTTCCATGTCTGTGCTTTCAAGCGAGTCTTTGCACGTCAGGTCCCGGTGATCCATCGACCCGAGGCTTCACAGTGGCAGAGCTGACACCAGTCGCGTGGTTTGGCTCATAGACAATGCATTTCGTGTATCGCTCGCTACGGCTCTCGAGAGGATGAGCCATTGGAATGCAGCCATCAAGATGTGAGGTCTTGTTGAAATCTGCAGGTCATCCTCTAAGCGTCATGTTTAACGGGCTATTCAGTGGACAATCTTCAGGCTTGAGGTGTCCCGCGCATAAGGACTCACAATAGTGCGTGCAGAAGTAGGTGTGATCCTGAGGCACGCTTCTGTATCCAGGCAATTTGGCGCATCGTGGTATAGACATCGCGTTTTATGTTTGCCAGGCTTCGCTTCCTTTCACAGATTTCAACTCATTCTCCAACTCCTCAAAACCGTGTTGCACGCAATCGCGTACGAGAAGACACAACAATGATGACTCTCGTCTTGGCGTGCTGTAACAAAAGATTGGCCGATGGTTTGGTATTCTGAACATGCCATCGGCAAGATGACAGTCATGCTCTTCATTTAATTTTACATGATGTTTTGCTTTTAAGATC
This sequence comes from Aureobasidium sp. SLJ-2021a, assembly GCA_019677095.1. Lineage (NCBI taxonomy): Eukaryota > Fungi > Ascomycota > Dothideomycetes > Dothideales > Saccotheciaceae > Aureobasidium > Aureobasidium sp. SLJ-2021a. The sequence goes on along the minus strand of JAHRBU010000019.1, from coordinate 183,604 downwards.
GTCGTTACCTGCTGGCAGAACTTGTCTACCTTCTGGGCATACCTCTTCCTCTGCCACGCATCGCCCTTTGGGCGGCACCAGGGGGAAGTTGTTGGCCAGGAGCTTGGGGAGCCTGGGATTCCTGGTTCTCTGTCCATCTTGTTAGTGCGTGTTCGGTATAACATGTAGGTTGGTTGCATCTTACTGATGGTCTCGTCAACGCTCAAAATCAAACAACTGGCTTCGGTAGCGGCTTGAATGGCGTTGATCTTGACGAGGCTGGGCTCCCACACAAAGGCGGCCATGTTGTCTCTGACACCCTCGTTCTGGAAGTCGACACCGGCCCAGAGGTTGCCCTTTCTGTGCTCAACACGGAGTCTGTTCAAAATGTCGGTAGCGTCGAAACCGGCATTGTCGCAGAGCTGTCTGGGAATGACCTCGAGTGCCTTGGCAAAGGCCTTGATGATACTCTGCTGCTTGTGGGGGATCTTGCTGTCGGCGTATGTGTGAAGGTATTTGCTGATCTCCATCTCGCAAGCACCACCACCAGCAACAATGCTCTGGTTTTTGATGGCACGCTTGACGATCATGATGGCATCGTGCAGACTGCGCTCGACTTCGGCAATGAACTGTTCAGCACCACCACGGAGGACAAGGGTGCAAGTCTTTGCGCCAGGGCAACCCTCGAAGAAGTTGAATCTCTCTCCACCGATTTGGCGCTCCTCGAAAGTCTCGCAGGTACCGAGATGGGACTCGTGGATGTCGGAGCAGGTAGATTGGATCGAGGCGCCGGTGGACTGGCACACGCGCTCCATGTCGTCTGAGGCTACGCGACCAGCACAGAAGATGTCGCGATCGGCAAAGTACCTTGGCAATAGTCAGTCGTGTGTATATTGTATGAGTGGTCCGTTTCAACGTACTGTGTCGCAAGATCACCAATGGGCAGCTTGCTGAGGACAATCTTTGCGCCAGTCTTGAAAAGAGCCTCCATCTTGTTGTAGATAATCTGCCACTCGGCGTCGACGATGGCCTGGTACTCGGACACTTGCTCAACGCGAACCTCGGCGTTGTCCTTTTCACTCTTGAGCTCGAGCTCGACGTTCAGGCAAACGATCTTGGGGTTCTTGAAGGCCTTGGGTTGTTGTTCGAAACCGGCGTAGGAGAAGGTCTTCTTGAATGCGACACCGTTGACGAACAGCGAGTCTTGCAGGGCACCACCAGTGATCTTCTTGATACCGATGAGTCTGTTGTTGAGGTCGTTTTGGTCGAGGGAGAGAACAGCGTCGACAACCACTGTAGGGCATGTTAGCAGACGTCCGAGACAGCGCACGCACGCGGCGACATACTCTTTGTGAAGAAGTCGGCGTTGCGGTGGATCAGCTTGCTGCTCATCGAGGTTGCAGCGAGTTTCCGCAGAGTCTCTCTCTGGTTGTTCTCCTGTGTGTTGACGGCAATCTCCTTGATCTTGTTGACGGCCATGGTGCTGGCTCTTCGCAGACCCTTGATGATGGTCTGACTGCTGACACCGTGCTCGACGTGCTCCTTGATCTCCTTGAGAATCTCTCCAGCCAACACGACAACTGATGTGGTTCCGTCTCCAACTTCGGCGTCCTGCGAGCGGGCAATGTCGGTCAGGATACGGGCGGCGGGGTGGACAATGTCGAGCAGCTTCATGACGGTGGCGCCGTCGTTGGTAATGGTCTGCTTGCCATTCTCGTCGACGAGCAAGAGATCACCTCCGTAAGGGCCGAGGGTGGACTTGATGGTGGATTGTACGGCGAGACAGGCGTTGATGTTGGAGACGATTTGACCGCGGCCCTGCGACTGGTCGGTGCCTGGATCAAGCTAGTTAGCTGCTTGCTGCGCGCCAGAAGATACAGGGTGAAGCGCACCCTCTCTGAGGACAACGATAGTCGGTGTTTGACCACCGAATGACATTGTGCTGTGATTTCCTACGGTTCGAAGGGGGTGATGTGTGTAGTCGAACTAGTCCTGGAATCAAGTATGTACACAAAAAGGACGAGTGGGTTGGTTATGGAGATTATGCCGTCGTCTTGGTGTGAGAAAAGTTGCCAGCCAGCGCCATCAACAAATGGGTCCGAGCTTGCGGCCGTCAATCTTCACCGAGAGAGCTCAAGGCGGACGTCTCCTTTCACATGCAACGACACACTTGTTCCAACGCTTTCGCTTTCTGTAGTCGTTCAGATATCCCAGTTCAGAGTCTATTCTAGTTTTGGAGCTCTAAAAATTGTAGCGACGAAGGACTCTAACATGCCCTCGCCAATCTTTCAGTGAACGTCCAGCCATGGATCGTTCTTATCCTGCAGCACCACAAGCTTATCAAACGATTGCTCTCCAGAATCGAAGCTCGCACAGTTTCATCGGCATGCTCTACATGGTAGCCTCGAATGTCTGGAATCGTCACACGCGTCAGCAACTCCCACGTCCTAGCAGAGTAGGACGTTGAAGCATGGTTTCCATGTTCGAGGGGGCTGTAAAACGTACCTTGAGCTCAGCGGTCAATCGAATCAAACCGTCGGAATCCATCTTGGCTAGGTAGTTTGTGATAAACCATCCGATGCCATCTGCATCCCGATAGAAGTGTTCCTTGGACGCACCACCAAGATACCCTTGGATAATCGCATCACCACCAACATGGAGCCGGCCTTCTTCTCCTCTGCTCAACACACGGTCGTCTTTGCCGTCGACAGAGCAGATCTTGACAAGGGAGCCGGGCATGATTGTACCGACATTGTCCAAGCTTCCATCTACCGAGGACACGCTGCGCCATGCAAGCACTCCAAATCCTTCGGCCATCGTCAAGGGTGATGATGTACGTTGAGTTTGCAACGCCTCTTGTCCCTGGGCTAGCAGTTTTGCGCTCACCACTCCTCCATGCACAGACAGGCTCTCGAGAGAGCTGAGGTCCCTTTGAGATCGTGAAGGTTGCTTGATCAGCTCCTCTAACTGTGGCGGTGTACAGACAAGACGCGTGCAGTGGTGGATCTCAATCGCAGAAAGGGTCGTTTGTCCAGAAAAGAAGGCTCCTGGGAACACGATAGCTGCACCCCTCTTCCACACCACCAACATCGCCTCAAGGGCTGCACTGCTAAACGGCTGGCAAGTGACTAGCAATCTCCGTTGAGGTTGTCCAGCGGGGATGTATTGGTTGACCAGTGCCGTTCGAATGTTCAAGACAGTCATAGGGCAGCCCTTTGGGGGGTGTTCAGGGCTCTGTTGGGTGAACAGCACTACTGCGACACGATTGTCTGCGACAACACGATCTTCCGGACCCGGGCGATGTGGAATGTCCCTTTTTTCAAGTGAACGAGGTCTGTATGTCTCTGGGGGTTCGAAGTTAATCCAGCCACGGAAAAAGAAGTCGACTCGCTCGTGGCAAACGATCTTGAGCTTGATCGATCCTGTTAGGTCCGTGTAGAGATCGTCGAAGTTGTATGCATCCTTGAGATTGGATACTAGGACGATGCTTGTCTTCAGCAGCTCGAGAGGATATTCTTGTTCTCCGGGGCTGTTCACAGCCAGACTTGCAGGATCCAGCGGCACGAAGGTAAGTTCAAGTACGGCTGCGATCCATAAACCGAGTGCCAATTCTGCGCAGCTCGGGAGAAAGGCAACCAGAGTGTCTCCTCTCTGAACTCCATACTCTTCCCACACGAGTGCAAGATCCCGAGCGGCTCTCATCATTTGGCGGTATGTCCAGGTCAAGCAACCTGCAACTGGCTCTTCTCCAACAATGTTCCTAAGATAACCCCAGGACTGATGTGTGCAGATGAGAGCAATGTTGTCTGGACCTTCGTCGTATCCTTCTTCCAGCTGTTGAAACATCAGATCCGGGCCCATCTGCACACCACAGCCGCCATTGAGAATGGAGAGTCGTTTGTTGTATTTCCTAGTCGCCATGAGATCTGTGTTGCGCGCGGTTGGGCAAGGAGCAGATCAGTAAAGCGCAAGAACCTCCAATTCAGAATCGAATCGGCTCACCTTAGTGCTGACGCAGTCGGTCGGGTTAGAAGAGAAGTGTTGCTTTCGGATTGATAAACTCCTGTTTGGCAATGCATGCAGAAAAACAGTCCCCTATAAGACAATCATCCCTCGTGATTGCTATCTTATCAAGCAAATCTGGCGCAAAGCGACACCACAAAGCGCTGTTTCTCTCGGACCACTCTAAACAAACGCCAAACGCGTGTGCAGATGAAGGACAAAGCGTCATCAGCGAGTTGAGACAGTTCTAAGACAACAGGCAGGAGCACTCCGGTTCGTGCCTTCCAGATTGCTCTGCATCACCTTTGTCATCGCGCAGCTTCATCAGTCTTCCCCTTTCACTCACAACTTACCATCTTCACTACTTACACCTCTTGTCTCAATATCACAATAGACCTGCACTTCCCCAGCTCAACATGCCTGACATCAACCACCTTCCCAACGAGTTGATGGTGGAGGTCTTCGCGCGCCTCGATCTTACAACCTTGACAAGATGCATGAGAGTCAATAAGTTGTTCAAAACCATCACCGAGCACTCCGCTTTCGACAAGATCTTCTTCCGCACCAAGCCTGACATGCCTGAAGATCCCATCCATCTCGACAAGCTCCAGATCAACCCCATCTTTGGCAAGCTGTCTTATACCTGTCGCTCTAAGATCGAATCCGCCAACTTCCTATTCTGTGACGAGAAGCCTGACGGCGAGACCGACTATCGCGAGCTAGCTCTGGTTGACTCGACTGCCGCCAAACAGAACGCCACAGAACCCGCTGTCACCCGCATCGCCATCAGACCCTACGCAGTTTGGGACAACGGAGACCCCGACACTCAAGTAGAGATCGAATCTGAACAGGGCTTGACTGTTCAGGACGTCATGGAAGGACTTTGCAAATACTATCAGCCCTACGTCCCTTACGATTCCTGCCACTACTTCTTCGAGGGCTTCTACAAGAACAAGGAGTCAACCAAGGACATGCTCATCCTCTCCGCACACTGGGGCTCGTAGCTGCCAGTGTTTTCAAGACACCGGGGCCCACAACGATTGACCAAAATTGCTCTTCCATCAAGACACGTTAGCTAGGAGTGTCATCAACTAGCTCGAGTTGTTTACATACAATCATCTTATACTTGCTGTACAATGATTTCTTTCCCCTTGTGAACCCCTCATCACCTATACATGCAGCTATAATAATTTATACTACTGTTGACCTGTGTGACGTTCCGAAGCACAGATTGCTGTTTACAGGTATGTGAGAAATCTCAAAGTGGCCAACTCCAATGCTAACATGAGATTATGGTTCGCGTCCTTCTGTCACTTGTGTAAAGTAAACATCTCGAATATCGCAAGAATGGAAGGCGCGTGCGTGTACGGTGCTCGAGCGGAACTACTCTCTTGTATTCGGTGCGAGTCTGCTAATGAAACCAAGAAGCCTCATGGTCTTCATCACGTTCGGTTTCAGGTCGTTTTCACTTCACCACTGGCATCTCGAGTCTTACTTCGATCATGTCTACCATACACAGTCTTCCAAATGACATTATAATCAAGGAGTATAACCAACTCAATACTTATCATACAAAAAGCTCATGTCCCAATTCGTAATTCATCCTCACCCCCAAGTTACGCAACAACAGAAAGACACAATCTCTACTCGTCTTTCTTTTCCACGCTCTCTGGAGTTGCCTTGCTCTGCTCATCTTGGGTGGTCGTACGGTCAACCCATCCTTCACCTCTCAACACACACATTCCCTTACGGATCATAGCACCTCTGACAGCGTCAGGTTGGGTTTCATACAACGCATCAATGAGCGCCAGACTGGCGGCGAAAAGCATGACATCTCCACCTTTGACACCCTTCCACCAACCTCTCTTGACACCAACCTTCCAGAAGGAATCGAGACTCATGCGTGCAGAGTAGATGAAACTACTGCGTTGACCTCTTCTCGCAACAAAGGCCCACAGACCACCGAGGAAGCCACTGAGGAACCAGCGCTGCGTGGCCAGGGTGTTGCGAGGAAGATATGTTGCAAACAGACAGATGGTTCCCCATGCTGTGCCGATAGATCCGGTGATGAAGAGAGACATGCGCAAGATTTTCGCAGCGAGGCGATTGAGCTGCTGCATGGGGTTTTGGATGAATGATTTGTAAGAAAGGAGGGCGAAGACGGCGTAGACGACGGTGAAGAAACGAGCGGTGGAGGGAAAGGCAGCGATGAAGTATTTGACATATGTTCGCATGCATGACGGGTCGTGTGAGTGTAGCAAGGCGCATGAGGTATTCGTAATGGCAGGGTGTGCCGGAGCGGTGATGGGTGAGAGATGTGAGATGGATGCAGGGAGGTGTTGTTTGGCTGCTGGGAATAGGATGGGAGAGACGAAGGATGGCCAGCGGAGACGCGAGATGTCAGCCAGGCCGTCAACAATATCGAAAGTGGCGGGCCAGGCCTTGTCGGTGGGATATGTAGAGGGACGTTGCTGGATGTACTCCGGGCTGCGTTTTAGAATGAAGCTGCCGTAGTTTGTGGGAAAGCATTCGCGGTCGAAGACGAAAGCGTGCAAGAGTTGTCCACAAGCAAAGGGCATGAGCATCCAGCTCCCTACCCAGTCCGGCTTGCCCTTCTTTCCCCAGATGCCCTTCTCCTCGGCAGCGTTGTATGCAAACTCAAGCGAACGACTAAAGGCATAAATTGCGACGCTGATACGCAATTGTGAGGCGGGGCACACGCCTAGAAAGAGTCCAGACAGTGCCGCTCCTACAGCAGGCGTGTATCGCGACGTCAGACCAAGACTGATGCGAGGATTACGACGGCGGAAAGGACGGGCCGAGGGCTCAAGTAAGGAAGCACGGAGACGAAGGAAGAAGCGATACAGTAGACGGTGGAAGAGCAGGATCAGGGATAGCGAAGCCGACAAGCGCAGATGAGATGCTTTGGGGCTTGTATTCTTTTGATTTGAGCTGTTCAACCTTGGTCAGTGCTATGTAAAAAGTGCTGGTATGGCGTGTCTTACTTGGAGGGCCGTAGTCTGCGCGAAACGACATCCCATCCCTTGAGCGCCGCATAGGTCATGGCGAAGACGCGCAGACTGGCTCGTACTGTCGAAACACTAGCATCGTGTTTGCTTTCTACCATGGCTTCGTATCGGCGGGGTGGAAGAGCACGCTTTTGCACCGAAGGGGCGCGTGATGCGAGGTATTGGTGTAGCAACTCATACTCCTTCGCACTGACGGTATACCGAAGTGCATTGCGTGTGATGGGATCCAGACTTTGTCGACTGCTACTAGAAGCCGAGCTGGCCGCTGACGAAGGGGGTGACTGCACCATGCTTGTCAGACATGCGCTTTGCGGACATCAAGAAAGGGTGACGGAAAGGACTTTGTTCTTGGACGCATGAGGAAAACAAGCATCTGCTCCATCACGACCCAAGGGAACGCGCTGGGGAAAGCAGCCGAGGTCCACAAGTCCATCCCTCGTCAGGGGTCCAACAACTCTCTGCATCAGGAAACCATGTCCGACAAGCGTCCACACACGCAGTCAATGCTTGAGCAAAAAACTTTTGATCGCTGAGGAAACCGCTGCAAGCCTTGCAATTGTTGTGAGTCTGGAGATTGCTTCCATGTGCCTTCGATTTGCTGCCAATCACATGAAAGATGCGTCTTGTTGATTGAGCACAGACGTTGCATCCTTCATGGTTTATGCTTTGCAGTCGATGATGCCGCATGCGGCATCCATAATGGTCGCTGCCTGAAGCCTTGGTGTTGGTTTTTTTACAACACCTGACGGCGAGAGCGAGACCGAACTTGATCAAGGCTTGCGCCATCGTCCACCATGGAGACTGCGACCGTGAAACGGCCTGCCACTTCTCAGACATCGGCCGCCGTGCCTTTATCGTGTACCTTGTGCAGGAAACGTGAGTCCGGGTAGCCCATTATTATTCCATACCCTCTTTTGACTCATTCTAGGTAAGATCAAGTGTGACAAACAGAACCCATGTTCGAACTGCGTAACGGCGCAAAAGGAATGCATCCCCGTCGTTCGTGCCAGATTGCCGCGTGGGAGAAATGGGGGTCGTAAGAGCGTGAATGCAGAACTGCGCAACAGAATCAATCGCTTGGAAGGTCTTGTTCAGTCTCTCAATTCTGGTTTGCTACCGGACAATGCGAATCTCGAACAGGTACCACAAAAGACGCGGACCAACAGCGAGACCCTGACAGCAACTTCCTCGGGTCAGCCTACCTCCATGCAACAAACACTCGACTCGCGCGAGGCTACCCCCGATACCACGAGATGGCCATTGGGATCGACGCTCTGGACTCAGTTGGCCCACGAACTCAACGATATCCATACAGTACTTGACAATGAGGACGACGACAACGATCATGACGATGAAATCGACTCGAGCCCACCCTCTATGCCGACGGATAGCAGTGGGACTCCAAGGGACCTACTTTTCACTTCACAGCCAGTCACCGCTCCCTTCGTTTCAGACAACGACGTGTTGGAGTACATCAAGATTTTTCGACGCAATGTCGATGACATTCTGAGTTTTGTTCACCTGCGTAGCTTCGAGAAGCTCTTGACAGCGAGAGAACCATACTTGGGGCAAGCACCGGATAGTCCAGGCACACAGGTTCTCATGGCCAGCGCTTTTTATGCGTGCGTATGCAGCATCAGCAATTCGCATTGCTTGAGTGCTTTCAACAGGAAACAAGAAGATCTGAGGACTGAGTGGCAACAAGCAACTTTTCACTGCCTTGCAAAAGTTGAACTTCTCAAGAAACCGAGCTTAGTGACCCTACAAGCATTGTTGCTCTACATAGTAAGCCAAAGATACAATGTTTATGAGAATTTGGCTAATTCATGAGCAGGCGGCTCTAAGATCACATCAGAACGATCAACAAAGTTGGATGTTGGTATCATTAGCAGTCAGGATGGCGCAGTCCTTACAACTGCATAGAGAGGAATCCTACAACAGACTCCCATGGGGCCAATCTGAGGTACGTCGACGCACATGGTACACTTTGATAGCACTGGATTACCAAGCCGCTATGGACCGAGGGAGTGATTTGATGATCGTTACGGGCGGATGGACTACGAAGCCTCCAACTGATCACGTCGACTCGGACTTTCCACTGGACACTCTTCCACTTTTGCCAGGTGCAGGTTCTTCGACTAGCATGGTCTTCTACAACATACACTGCCACAGCAACGGGCTCTTGAGAGAACTGAATTGGGTATTGCCAGGCGAAGCAGAGAAACCGCCTACAGCGATACAGAGTTCGTGGAAAGTGAGACAGGAGGCAATCGCACAACTTGAGCGTACCTTCGAAGAGGACATCCTATCACATATCCATGAAGATGGCGTATTACGCTTTGCCTGTGTCAGCTTTACCAAAGTCCTCCTTCGGTGCGCACAGTTATATGCGGTACGGCCACTTCAGCGTCATCCCGATCTTACCCTGCCTCCTCCTGAACATTTGAACATCCTACTCCTCGCCACAGAAGCGCTCGAAGTCAAGCGAGCTTTGTTGAGCGAGAACACTGAGCCATGGCATTGGGTCATTAAAGGCTTTGTGGATTGGCATGGCTTAGCGGTTCTGCTGGCAGAGCTATGCAACCCTGACCAGTACGATGCACAGCTTTTGGAGAGAGCGTGGAACATCGGACTGGTTTCGTTTGATGAACTCTCTGGCCAGATTGCCGAAGGGACTCAGGGCCCATTGTGGAGGCCAATCAAGAAGTTGATGCGGATTGCGCAGAAGAAACGTCAGGAGAGATCAATGATACAGCCGACTATGGTCACACCAGGACCTTCCGGTGATTTCGTAGACGACTTGTCTGCCTACACGACTTCAGCGATGGATCTGATGACAATGAACTCGGTCGCAGATGCTGGTCAAGGGTGGAATACCATAGCATCCGACCCCTTACAAGCATCATGGTTTAACTGGCAGTCTTTCACCGACGACGTTGCGACATTGAACAACGGATATGGTTGGGGCACGATGGATTTTGATCCAGTCTTTGAGGGCCTATAAGGCAACCTCTGTTCAATTAATGTATTAGTATCGTTCTAGCACTCTCCCCATAAACAGCATCGCGTCTCCACTTCCGAACTTAATTGTTTTCCTTCTATGTGTTATACTTCGTCCTGTTGCTTTCGCTCAGATGTTCCACTACTGCTCGAGCTAATAGCATTTCTACAGATTTAAGGACAGCCATGTCCCGAGGTGACCCCGTCAACTACACCCATATCAACAGGTTCTAGACGATGGATGAGTAGTGTTTTATAGTCCGGGATGTGGTGTATATAGAGGTTGGATATGACAATGTAATCTTAGGACAACCCTACTCGTACTCTGTTCCGTTCTAATTATATTCCTTCCTTGTTCATCTATACGATGTTCTACCTAAGTCTTTCACACTTCTTTCTATATACCCTAACCTTTCTATTATAGGTACTATAGGTCTAAGATAAGCTTTTTCTGCAACAGCAAGGGAAAATGTGTATTGTTTGTCGGAGCTATATGTTTTGCATGTGTCTGATATCGTCCTTTTAGATGAAGTGGGTTAAATGACGTTAAATCGGATATACGCCACGAGTACTTGTAAGGACAACACATCACTATGTTCTATAGATGGAAATGAGCTAAATTACCTGTCCCACATACTCTGAGCAGAAGAAACCATGTGGTTGCTTCTAGATCTCGTTGTCGATGCCGGAAGGGGTGGTATAGGGTGCCACCCTGACACATGTGCACGGACCGGAGAAATTGATAAGATCGGACAACTGCTGTACGCCACATACGAGAACAGCACAACAAGTATCAGAATCAACATCGAAGGCAAGAAGGAGTGATTGTACAAGTGTTGATTCGATTATCAAAATCCAGTCGTCGAACTCTAAGCCGGCGCCGCGTATATCTCCTCCAGCCAATTCATCTGTATAGCACTGACGCTACGAGCATACGTCCTATTCGTATACACAAATTCGTTGTACAAGATCGCCTCGAGCTTCCTGCCATACAAGACACTGCTGGGATGGATAGCCACCGCCATATGCCCATGGATAGTCCTATAGCTGCCATCAGGCACCAATCTAGCGACGTTGGTGGGGAAGCCGCGGAGGAAGCACTTCAAGATGTTGTTGCCCGTGGACTCGGAGACGGTGGCTAGATCGTCGTCGTCGGCGGTTGCGAGTTCGTCTTTTGTCAGGAGTTTGGCTTGTTGGCACTGGGCGCGGAGTTGTTTGCGGACGTCTATGACGTTTTGCATGGAGCGGTGCGAGACTAGGTGTTGTTTGGCCCATTGCTTGCGGTCGGTGCGTTCTGAAGCGTAGGCTTGCACGGCGCTGAGGAGGGTCAGGTGATCTCCTTGACGGCGGGAGAGTTTGTTTCGTGCTTCTCTGGCCTCGTCGTTTGCGTCTTGGTCCTTGACTTCGAGGAAGATGTTTTCCGAGTTGAAGCAGGCCACGATATCGATGACCGGCAGTAGACATCCCATCTCGGGATCAGCAGCTGCTATGATTGTTCTGCCGTGGGCTGGAGTCAGGGGTAGTCTTGCGATTTTACGGCCCAGGTCACTGATGTTTCCATCTTCTGGATTCAATGCATCGAGTTGGAGTAGTTGCAATAGTGCACGCTCCATCGCTTCTCTCGATGGACGAGTCAAGAGCGGGAAGTCCATAACATCATGAACACCTCTCGCCTTCATGGTGAGTACTGCTGAACTCAAATCGCATCGCAGAATTTCGGGAATGGTGTCCTTTTCTAGGGTTTCGAAGTTTGATTTCGTGTACAGGCGGAAACACTTGCCGGCTGCTTCTCTTCCTGCACGACCCTGACGTTGAATGGCGGAAGACTTGGAAATGTCCTTGACAAGGAGCGAGTCGAGGCCAAGACGATTGCGGAATTGCTTGATCTTGGCTTTGCCGCTATCAACGACGAAGCGAACGCCAGGCACGGTGATGGATGTTTCAGCAATGTTGGTCGCCAAGATTACTTTGCGTGTGTTTGGGGGAGCAGGTGAGAAGATGGCCTGTTGCTGTGCCTGAGAAAGTGCTGCGTATAATGGTAGTACAAGCAGCTTCGGCAGACCAGAGTCCTTGGTGATTACATTTGGTATCATGTCCTCGATTGCTTGTTGAAGGTTTGTGATGACGTCTCCACCAGTCAAGAAGACCAGAATGTCTCCAGGCATGGGCTCCTTGCGGTGAATCTGGAAGATTTGCAACAGCGCTGCTTCTGAAAAGTCTCGTGTAGGCTCAGAAAGGTATTCTGTTTGTACAGGATACATCCTGCCCTCGACAAAACATGTTGAAATTTTGTTTGAGCTTGAGACAGATGGCTCTATTGATTTCTCGACAGGTACTTCTTCCTTGTCCAAGACTGGTGTATCGCCATCAACAGTAGGTATGCTGTCTTCGGTTGCAGGTTGTCCAAAGCCTTCGCCAAAGAAGTCCTTCAACTTCTCGGTGTCGGCTGTAGCACTCATGACAACAACCTTGAGAGGCTTTCCTTTTCGCTTCTTGACCGCTTCACTTGTGCCTGTAACGAGACCTCTCAGGAAACCTAGAAGCAAATCCACGTTGACACTTCGCTCGTGGACTTCATCAACGACGACGCAGCTGTATTCGGTCAAGGCAGGGTCTCTCAACATCTCTTGCAACAACATTCCCTCGGTGAGGAACTTGATTCTGTTGTTCTTGCCAACGTTGTCGTCGAAACGCACGTTATAACCGACCAGCGACTGTGGACTCTTTCCGAGGGGGGTGCCCATTTCTTCGGCGACACGGCGGGCAAGCGAAACAGCAGCGACACGACGGGGCTGAGTAACGGCGATACGTCCAGTACACCATGCAGAAGTGTGAAGAAATTGAGGGACCTGGGTTGATTTACCACTACCAGTCTCACCAGCAAGGATCAGGACGTGGTTCTCGAGGAGCGCATTGCGGATGTTGGTAGCCTGCGGCCAGATGGGCAGACTCTGGCGCACTTGCAGCAACTTGTTTTGCTTAGCGGCCAGTGGATTGTGTGGTCTGTTGTTTCTGATGTCCTGCTTTTGCGATTCATCCTTCTGCACCTTGTCCTCTTGTGCTTCTTTGGCAACTGTCTTTTGCGATTCAGCAATCTGGAGGTTCTTGAATTTGGGCTTCTCGGTCTTTTGCGACTTGTCGAGGCGCTGCTTCTTTGGTTTTGACTGGGCCTTGAGGGCCTCGGCGATCTGTAGATTTTTGTATACAGGCTTCTCGGCCAGTTGCAGGTTTTTGTAGATTTGCGCCGGAGCCTTGTCGCTCTGCACCTTCTTGTTGCTCACATCCTTCTCTTCTCTCTTGCGTTTCTGTCCCTGTGACAGGGTTGATCCGTTGGCTGCACTCATCCTTCTCTTGAGCGAGGACCTGGCGATGAAGGTATATGGGGCAGTCGCGATCTACCTAGATGGCCAAAGTTCTTGAAAAATCAACCTCGGCGTCTGATGCCAAGACACATGCCCAACCTCCTCATCCCGCCCATCGGAGCAAACCTGCCCAGGGTCCTTCTTGTCGCTGCGGCCTTCGAACCTTCCTCTTTTGACCGCTGTCTCGCTTGCAACAGCCTCTGACGCGTTGCATCCTGTCTTGGTGCGCTTTTGGGAGTCGGTTCGTTTTTTGCCAGCTTCCGATTCCGACGTCGTCGTCTCCCCCGCACTTGTGCCGCGTCCACCGTTGATCTTGATCTGGTTACCAACCGTGATCCACATCTACTATCCATCTTGGAAGTGCTCGGACGTGACGGATACCGAGACATCTCCAAGGACAGAACCTGGTGTGTGTGTAGGAACTCGAATCCGTCGTGTCAGATGCACACCCAAGGCTCAAGCAAGGAGCTGCTTTGTTTGACGGCCTGCAAAGCAGATGGCTTGCCATATTCCCTTTTTTGTTCCTCGGTCGACGTGAGGGGTACCTACATATACATGTTGGCTTGAGATCCATCACTACCGAGGACCATGCTAAGCCGCCCTCAAATCGCTTCATAATGTCTTGTCGTAAGTCGTATCCAGAGGTGCCCGTGTCCACCTTTAGTTGGCCATGAGCTCATATGTCAAGTCCGGGCTTGCCGGGTAAGCGCTATATAAAGAGCTTGCTTCATGCCCTCCTCTTTCTTGTTCTCTCGTGTGGTTCTAGCCTTCGTCCTTGACAGTTGTACTTGGTATCGTGAAGAAACATGGGTGTCTTTTCTCATTTGACAGCAGCCGCTGTACTTGGACTGTCGGCAGCTGTGTCTGCTCAGAACTCGAGCTCGTCTGACCCATTGCCTATTGTGGACCTGGGCTATGCCCGCCAACAGGCTTCTTCATATAACGTAGGTCGATTGCTCCTTCCTTGGCGCACACTCCACTGATAAACTCAAGGCAACTGGCGGCTACTACAACTTCTCCAACATCCGTTATGCCGCTCCTCCTCTCGGCGACCTTCGTTTTGTAGCTCCCCAAGCTCCCGCTGTAAACCTAACTCAAGTGCAAACTGGAAGTGTTAGCCGTATCTGTCCTCAGGCCAACCCGGCATGGAATGCTATCGCTGCACAGTGGATCCCTGAGTATCTTCTAGACGGCAGAACCAACTTCACCATGTCAGACTTCATCACGACCACCGCCAGCAGCAACTCATCTGCAGCTGTTATGAGAGACCCCAGAGAGAGCGAAGATTGTCTTTTCCTCGACGTCATGGTCCCCGAAGGCATCTTCAACTCCAACGAGCAACATCCCGTCATGGTCTGGATATACGGAGGTGGATACACAGCCGGTTCCAAGGCTGGCAGCGGTAGCCCCGCCGGCCTGCTCGAGCGTTCCCAAAATGACAACTCTAGCGGTGTCATCTACGTTTCCATGAACTACAGACTCGGTGCAATGGGATGGCTTTCGGGTCCCACTTTCCAGGAGAACGCAACCGCAAACGCCGGCTTGTACGACCAGCGATTCGCTCTCGAATGGGTGCAGCAAAACATCCATCTATTCGGAGGTAAGTTGGTGAGACGATTTGTCATTGAGGATCCTTTGGTCTGACTCCGAAACAGGCGACCCGAAGAACGTGACAGTGTTTGGCGAGAGCGCTGGAGGAGGCTCAATCATGCATCAGATCACTGTAAGGACCATTCTAAACGACCTTGCGGGTCTTGAGAGTTGAAACTGACTGTTGTATAGGCATTCGGTGGCCTCAAAGGTCCAGCCCCCTTCGCAGGCGCAGTGCCTCAATCACCCGGCTTCTTCCCTGTAGTCTCTCCCTCAACACAGGAGGGTGTCTTTAACGATTTCCTCGCTCTGCTCAACGTATCCACATTGGCCGAAGCACGCAAACTGCCTTCGTCTGCTCTCATTGCTGCAAACGCAAGACAAGTCGGCGCAGCCCCTTATGGCCAGTTTATCTACGGACCCACCGTAGATGGCGACTTTGTACCCGCACTGCCCGGCCAACTGCTCGCCCGCGGCCAGTTCGACAAAAACGTCTCCATTATGACCGGGCACAACGCAAACGAGGGCCTCCTCTTCACCTCTCCCTTCATCAACAGCAACGCAGCCCTGGACGCCTTCCTGACCACAAGCTTCCCCGCCCTCAGCTACATGCCAAAGACCCTAAACTACATCACCCAAACCCTGTATCCGCCAGTCTTTGACGGCAGCCAGGCCCAAAACTACACCAACCAGATCGGCCGTGTGGAAGCTATCCTGTCCGAGGCAATCTTCACCTGCAACGCCGTATGGCTCAACACGGCCTACAACAATCAAACGCACGCTTACCTCTTCAACGTGCCCCCTTCGCTCCACGGCCAGGATATCGCATACACTTACTACAACGGCAACGGTAGCGCGACCGCCGGCAATGGAGGAACCAGTTTCGGCGTGCAGGTTGTTCCCGTTGCGCTCGCCATGCAGGAATACATTACAGAGTTTGCAAAGACGGGTAATCCGAACGCGAGGGGTGTGCCTTTCTTCCCCATGTATGGCAATAATGCCACTGTTCAGGCTTTGGGACCGAAAATCATTGCACCGATGAGAGATCCCGCTGCCAGTGCGAGATGTGCTTGGTGGCAGAAGGGTCTGTTCTATTGATCAAGGACTGCAAGTATAGTTGGATATTGTTTAAGACGTTGCATATCGACCACACTCTAATGATAATTTTTGTATTCTCTGATGCATCTCTCTACCTATACTGTGGTCTCGTGATCAATATTGGGACTGCTAGGATTCTTCCAATCAATGACCATGATGTCCGAAAGTCAAAGCCAGAGAGGTTAATTCATATTTCCCAAGCCATTGCAGTGGATTTCATGAGCATATGTGAGCACACTCCGATTGACGTCCCTCCTGCCTGTGAGCAACGTCCCTCCTTCTCATGCTTGACACGACGTGACGAGCCACAAACAACTACGCCCTGCGGACCTTTGGTCATTCCAGAGGGCTACCAGAAGAAAGGATTCGCTTGCTTGTCGATGTCTTTCCATAATCCCTCCTGCGTCTCGGTGACAATAGTCCGGAAGCCTTTACTTTTCTCTCCGTCTCTACGAAAAACCTCCACAGGTTCCGGTCCTCCAGAGATCATGTAGTCCTGGACAGCGGATACGTAGGAATCTGCGTGTCTTCTCGTATCGTCGGGCGCTGCTAATAGGCCCAGAAGTGACATCCTCTTCAGGACTGGCAAGCGACGGGACAGACGACGAAAAACAGAGGGCCAAGTACCAGCAACGAGACATACTACACCCAGGCCCAATGTCTGAAGGGATGAAGCGTGACAGAGTAAGAAGTTCACTATCTGGTCTTCTGAAACCGAGAAACCAGCGAGCAAACACTCTCTAAGATTTTCGAATTTCGTAGCTCTGAGCGTGCTATTGAGACCATAAGCAATGCCGAATTCGTTCAAGGAGTAGTCAATCCACAAAGTCTCCAGATGGTGATCAGACTGCAGAATCTGATCAAAGACTGCGTTAGGATCCTTCTTGAGACGCCTGAGTGAAATGCGTAGGTGTCGCAGATTGCTCATGGTCAAACCATAATCCATGCCAAGGAAGTCGATGTGTAGGATCGTAAGTGTGTACAAGCTACTGGTGACCACGATATCACCTAAATCCAAACTGGATGCAGGACAAGGCGAACGAGCCTGCGAGTTTGGCGTGTGGAACGCCAGCACTATAGTATCGAACAGCTTGTCGCGCTTTTGAGACACCACCGACCACTGTGGGTAGCCCCAGCCGTGATAACGACGTTCTTGACACTAGGACACTGCGCGAAGGTGTCGTTGATTGTTGAGATCATCAAAGATCTCATGTAGCCGTCCTGTTGCATGTCTTGGAGGACACGGTGTTCTGCCCACATAGCCCGTAGCTCTGCTTCCGAGTATATTGACTCACCGAAGGCCTCTACGTAGTCCTCTCTAGCCAGTCGCATTGCTCGGGACCATCGCATAGGTAAGCCTTCATCATTGTCCTCTGGAGGGAAACTGGGTTGGTACCGGGACCAGTTCGGAACGTTCCAGTCGCTAGGCATACTGTCGATCCAGGCCTCGAAGTCGTCAAAGCACTGCAACGGTCTGGGATCGATCACAATAGTGTTGATGTATTTCTTCATCTCCGAGTGTGTTACAATATCTCGAACTTGGGCACAGCTGTCGGGATGGTTGAAGAGAAAGATCCTTGGGATGAAGTGTGGGATAGCAGCAGCAGCAAAGTCCTTAGAGACGAGGCGAAGAGACTCGAGTCGAGTCAAGAAACTGCATACATGCTGCTTGACTTCGTGCGGAAGTTTGTCCATGCTAAGTGTTGCTGCTCTGGGTAGCTAGCGAGGCGCGGAGGAAAACAAAAAAAGAAGAAGCGAAGTGGTAGTTGAATGAGGTGATTGATGGAAGCACTGTTGTTTTTATTAGTGTTTGTGTTTCCTTTCACAGAGAAGATGGCACTTGCAGTCGTTAAACTTTCTTGAACGAACCTTCTGAGAGTGTTGATAACCAGTTGTGCGCCGTGATTAGCGGATGATGATTCTGAAGGAGACACAGCTTGCAGAGCGTGTTGCCGTACGTGGATCAGGTGAAAGAAAGGAGCTTGCTGTGTTGACGGAAGAGAGAGTTGGTTTCACTCGTCGAATGGAAAGCGCCACCAATCGTGAAGTGAGAGGACCTTCTTGGTGCAAGACGCTCGCTCTTTCCCCTATTTTTCAAAACAGAGGTCGCATCCGGAAGAGGTTTCACTGGTTGAGAAGTGATTACTCGCTCTGATCTGCAAAAGGGCGTCCAGTATGTTTCTGATGAAATGTGCGGTAGCACCATTTTTCCTCATCGAGCTACTATTATAACCACAGACTTCTAGTGCCTAACCAGGAAAGCCAGCTCTGGCCATCTTTCTGGCTCTTCCTTCCCTACGATTCGACCCACGTGCCTCTTTTCGTTGTCTAGCAGCCTGAGTATTGCCTTCGCTAGGAGGTCCAGCTGGGTTACCGCCACCTCTACCGCCGCCGCCTCTGCCACGTCCGCGTCCACCACGACCTCTTCCACGGCCTCCTCTTCCACCTCTTCCACCAGCCGCGTTGTCCGAGTCTTCCGTGGCTTCACTGTCTCTGTAGGCAGTTCT
Source organism: Aureobasidium sp. SLJ-2021a (assembly GCA_019677095.1). Taxonomy (NCBI): domain Eukaryota; kingdom Fungi; phylum Ascomycota; class Dothideomycetes; order Dothideales; family Saccotheciaceae; genus Aureobasidium; species Aureobasidium sp. SLJ-2021a. The sequence goes on along the minus strand of JAHRBU010000019.1, from coordinate 165,037 downwards.
CTCCAGTTCTGGTTGCGCGCCGCTAAAGGCAGAGTATCTTGCCTCCAGTCGCTTGAGGCGTCTCGGATCACGGCCAAGCATGACTGCCCAACCCTCGATAGCCTCGTCCTGCATTCCGGTCTCGCTCTTGAGGGCAGCACGAGCAGAGCTACGACGAACGTCTGATGTTCGTTCGAACACTCCTCGATCCATGCGCCAAGCACGGAATAGTGCTTCCTCATTTTCTCCCTGGTTTCCTAGATCCGTGTCCCTTGATTCTTCGCCATCCGGTCTAGCAGCATCGACATAACCTCCCACATCCGCTTCATCATAAGTATCATCACGTTCGTCATCGTCTGAGTCGAATGCGGCCAAAGCGGAAAGAATCGCACTTTTTGCGGGCGCAGCGCTTCTGTCTTCCAACAGAGCATCTGCAGTAAGTTGTCCGTTCTTCCTGCCAAGATGCAGACGGGAAGCATCCACCTCAAGTCTGTCAAACTCATCATCATCAAAGACGTTCCGGCGTTGTGGAGGCGGTGTACTGCGCGGCGCCAGATGTTCGATTCTCTGTTGTTCTGTATGCTGAGCATTTGCCTTTGAATAGGATAGCTCTTCAGTTCGATCGAGAGATCGTAGGTGGTCGGGCAGTGAATCGTCGAGGAGACGGGCGGTGACTTGTTCCGGGTCATCATGATATTCGTTCCATAGTCTAGCGATAAACCCTGAGCCAAGGTCTGGGAATAGGTCCTGGATTTGTGATATGAAGCCCACTCGATGAACATGTTTCTCACCCGAGACAGCACCATGGCCAAATTCATCTGCGGTCGCTTTGCCTTTCCCTTTGTTGACCTTGCGCGCTCTCTTGGGCCTTGCAATCGAGGGCGAAGTTAATGACGAAAGAGTGTTTGCCAGGTTCTGTGCTCGCTCTGCATTCTTTCCGGTGATAGTTGTCCTTAGCTTAGACAACAGAGAAGTGTTGGTAACCAGATCGGCCAATATAGACACCTGAGAGTTACCAGCTTGATTCTTGAGGCCGTAAAGATGATCGAACAGAAGAGAATAATTTGGCTTGTCGCCTTTTGTCAACGAAAGGAGACCATAGTACAGAACCGAGACAAGAGATTTTTGCAGTTCAGGCGAGCTTCGTAGATATGCTGCTGACATGGCATCTACAAGTTCAGAACTGGTCAAAACGATTGCACCGGCCTCATGAGAAGAGAAAAGGAGAGGGACAATGCGCTTCACACTGGGCTCAGCTACGTCGGGATTTGATGATTCGAGTTGCTTGATTGTCGTCGACAAGAAGCTTTGAAGAGAACGATCGAGATCAGAGTGCCTAGTACGCCAGAGCTTCTGCAAGAGTAAGTCCAGGCTCTGTGTCTTCATGTAGACATGGCTGAAATCGGAGAGGAAGTCCCATTGGAGCAGAGGAGCCGGAGGGGTAGAAGTCGTCAGAAGAATCCTGTGTGTGAGGATGAAGCAAGCCTTCCGTAGATTGTGCTCTTTACCCTGGCTTTGTCCATGCTGTTGGCGTTCCTGAGCTGATACTTGGTAATACGATGTAAGGAAGGGGACCAAAGATTGCTCGTTCCGAGCGGCAGTTTCGAAATCCGGCTTTTCAAGACGCAAGTAAAGGGCTGAGAGTGACAACCAAGCATCAAGACATGCCTCCCACTCGTCTGGTCCCAGGTCCTTGCGAACGTTCGCTGGAGGATATGAAGCAAGTGATGGCAGACTCATTGAACGTCCTGAACCAGTTATTTTGAAAGCAGAATAATGTGAAAAAGGCTCCAGGTCGTCCAAGCTGAAAATTGGCGTGTATGGAAGTGAGTGAATCAACAAGCAAGTCAAGTTCAGAAGATGGCCAAAAAGTTGAGACAGTGAGAGCGAGCTGTATGACGCTGCTACAGTCGCCGATTCGGGAAGGGTCGGTCTTGGCACCCGCGATTGACCCCCACAGAACTTCTGATCGCGCAAAATTCGGTTCCTCGTTTTCGATTTCGACCATCATCAAAAGGCCAATCATCACTTAGCCGTGGACATTCTGCCCGAGTCTTGATTGCCATATCCGTCTTTTGACCAGGTGAGATGACCTTGTCGTAGCCGCCGACACCTCGCGACACCCGACTAACATCTCGCGACAGCACCAACCCATCTCCAAAAATGTCGTTCCAGGACCCCAAGAAGACCGGCCAGGCCGATGCCCCCAAGATCCACAAGATCCGCATCACCCTCACCTCTCGCAAGGTTCAGTCCCTCGAGAAGGTCTGCACCGAGCTCATCGACCGCGCAAAGTCGAAGGACCTCCGTGTCAAGGGCCCCGTTCGTCTCCCCACCAAGAACCTCAAGATCACCACCCGCAAGACCCCCTGTGGTGAGGGTTCCAAGACCTGGGACACCTTCGAGATGAGAATCCACAAGCGCCTCATCGAGTGAGTCCCACCGCCACGCCACGTGAGCCTCTGTACAGCATACTGACCTTGTCCCTCTAGCCTCAACGCCCCCACTGAGGTCGTCAAGCAGATCATCATCAACATCGAGGCCGGTGTTGAGGTTGAGGTCACCATTGCCGCTTAAATGCGATGATGCTGTGTCAAATAGTACCAGTCCAAACCGGCGCATAGTCGGGAGTCAAGTAAACACTGGGCTTTCTCTAGCGAACAGAATAAAAGACGGTCAAAAACATTGTCTGCAGTGCCGAGTGTCGTGATATGTGTGTTTGCCATCACGGTCATCTACTTGAATGCTTGCAAGTCGCATACCCAGCAAGCAGATCCATTGCCTAAAAAAAGGCCCGCTCTCCTCTCCCCATGCTAATCTAGTGTACAAAAAGACGTAAGCCCGCTCGATAAATCAAAGCTTACTTGTAGAAGTCGAACTTGTCGGCCTCGGACGCTCCCTTGACTTGGCTGGTGTAGGCGTCCTCAAGATCCTGCTGAATGATGTTGTAGCGGTTCTTTCTGACGGCGCGCAGACCAGCTTCCTGCATGATGGCAGCGATGACGGCACCACTCAAGGGGTCGTTACGAACAATAAGACTGTCGAGATCGACTTCAGGACTTAAGCTCATCTTGCTAGCGATGGTGCTGAAGATCAGTCTTCTTTCACGTCTGTCGCGAAGGTTGGGGAACTCGATCTTTCTGTCGAGACGACCGGGACGGAGAAGGGCAGGATCCAAAGTGTCGGCACGGTTGGTGGCCATGATAACCTTGACGTTGCTAGTCTGATCGAAACCGTCCATCTGGTTGAGCAGCTCAAGCAAGATACGTTGGACCTCTCTGTCGGCACCAGTCTGGGCATCGAAACGCTTGGTGGCAATAGCGTCAATCTCGTCGATGAAGATGATACAAGGACTGTTCTCGCGAGCCATGCGGAACACGTCTCTGACCATGCGAGGACCCTCACCAAGATACTTCTGAACGAACTCGGATCCGACGACTCTGATAAAGGATGCGGTAGTGCTGTTGGCAACAGCCTTCACCAACATGGTCTTTCCGGTACCGGGAGGGCCGTATAGGAGAACACCACGAGGGGGATCGATTCCAATCTGGTGGTAGAGGTCGAAGTGTGTAAGGGGCAGCTCGACTGCTTCTCTGATTTCTTGCTTTTGCATGTCCAATCCTCCGACATCAGCATAGGAGATGTCTGGCTTCTCGTCTGCACCAAGCATAGCAATGGAAGAGTCTGCCTCTGGGGGAAGGATGTCGACGAGAGAGTTTGAGTGGCGATGGAGGGCGACGGAGGACGAGGGCTTGAGAAGCTCACGGTCGAGGGTTGAGAGAATGCGCACGACATAGTTGGATCCGGTTGACGACTGTACGATGCCGGTGCTGGGAAATGATTAGCATGTGAGACTTTGGCAGATCTCAAGCATACGCACTTCTGGTCGATAGCCTCCATGAACTGTCCGATAACAAGCGGCACACTCTGTATCCTCTTGATCTCCTCCTGTGCGCGCACAAGCTCTCTCTTTAGCGATCTTTGTTCATCCTTGATGTATTCCTCTTGCAGCTTGATGTATCTGCCTACTGTTAGCATGAATTCGTCCAAGATGGAAGCTCACAACGCACTCGAGCTGTCTCTGGAGCTTCTTGAATGTGGAGTATTGGTCGTCAGAGTCGGCGCCGATGCCTTCGAGCGATTCGATGTTCGGAATGGATGATGAGAGCTGTTTCTTGTGCGGCGGCACCGTGTTTGCGTACGAGTCGACTGCGACGTCGGCCATGATGGACTACTGATTCGCGGTATATGTGGTCGGATACGGTGGATCTCAGAGTAGAGCGAAGACGACGGTGACACACGATAGATTGATGCAGAGACGCAGTAAGTTGATGGGTTGTCAGTTGTCACTTGCCTCAGCGACGTTCTCACAGTGCTACCATCGTCACACCGGAGCTTACAATCGCCGACTTCAGCGACTGGCTTCATCGTCACGTGAAAAACCCTATCAGCCTCACCCTGCCTCCTCACTCCTTCATCGCGATCGCGATTAGCAACGAAAAAGCCCCTTGGAGCTGAGGTAAAGGTGTCTCGAATCGTGGGAGATCTGGAAAGACACGCCACATCTACTCCAGGAATCCCACAGATCTGATCAAGTTCCAAGATGAGATCCCAGGAATGGTCTTCCGTCGGACAGCTTGGCGACACTACGCATACCTTTGTATTTATTGTCCGAACAGAAATACGCTATAGGCACTTAATAAAACAACGAACACGCACGACTCGAGCACACAGATATATCATCACTTTAAATAATCACGAGCACCGCCAATATCTGGAGAGAAATGAGGCCCCCCCGTGGGAGAGACTTAATCAAGAATTGAGCCGCATCCGTGAACAATTGGCAGCTGTAATTGAGATGGGTCATCCGGAGGTCCCTCCTAGCCTTTTCTGAGAGGCTTCTCCCCGAGGCGAGGTGGCAGACAGTCGCGCGTCGCTTGCTTTGCATTAAATGTCGTTGGGAGTCGACCCCTTTGTCGAGCATGTGGTTTCAGCGGGCTTGTTGCTCAAGAAGAAATATTCGAAAAGTGGGTGACAATTTGCGCTGGCTTTGTCAAAACCCAGAGTTCCGGTGCATTGCAGATCCGTCGCGATCGGAACCAAGCATGTAGGGGTAAATGTCACACAAAAAAAAAAAACAAATACCCAGCAGCTACTGTATGCCACATGTCTGAGAGGGTCAGCTCGATCAAATTAGCTGCCCTGCATGTCAAGAGGGATTCTGAGGGACTGGCGGTTTTGGCAGAGGCAGTGACGTCTTCGAAAGAACCGCGTGCTGAAGTTTAGCGTAGCCGTAAACGCACCTACCACACGAACAGCGCCTTGGGTCTTTCAATTCTTCTGTTGCTACACAAACCGTGAAGCCCAAACCCATCGCACGCCGCCTGCTCCATTCCCTCGGGATCTCGCCAAACCCGACAAACGACGCTCCTGCCACGTTCGAGCGACTCGGCGACACGCGCGAAACCCCGCCGGCTGCCTCGCCTCAACCCCTCGACGTCCTCGAACGCAGCCGCGCGCAAAGCCCCGTCTCGTTGGTGCCGCGACCTCGACACCCTTTGCACGGATGACCTCCCGGACCCGTAAATCATGAGCGGCTACAATCCCTATGCCTCAGGGCACGGGCACCAAGGCGATGGCATGCAGCAGATGGACATGTCGGCCAATGGACAAATCATGGCCCAAGGAGCTGCTATGGACGCCATGGTTGGACACTCGCTCGACGACATCGTCAGTCAAAACGCAAAGTTTATGCGAAGGCAAAGCATGCCTCAGGTCTTCCACGCAGGCCAGCAACAGCAGCAGCAACCGCAACCGCCGCAGCCCATGGACACCGACGACCCGAGGCGTATGTCCATGATGGAATTTACCGGCACTTCCCCGACTGGCCCTCTTGAATCCTACCAGTTTAGCCTCCCAAACTCGGAAATGGTCGACGCTACAGCATACATGGCCGCCAGCCAAGCCAACCCAGCAATGCAAAGCAGACAATCCTCTACCGGCGGAGGCGACATGGCTATCGACAATGGTTTCGCCCCAACAAGCTCTTTTATGCCAATGATGCCCCCAACCGCATCCTACCAATCTCCTGCAAACCTCTCCAACATCGACATGGACCTCAACAGCCCCTACATCAACACTCCGATGCACATGTCGTCTCTCAGCTACAACAGCCCAACCATCGACCGTCCAATGCCCATGTACAGCCACAATTCTTACCACCACGGAATGATGAACTCCCCTCTCAACACATCTGTGCCCAACCACATGTATGCCCAATCTTCAGAAACTGGCGGAAATCCCAATCCTTCCAAAAGACCGTCTCTTGAGAATTCGCATAGCAGATCATCAACAAGTCAACCCATGCAAAACACACATCAACAATCACGCCAGCCTACACCACAGCGACAAAACAGTCGCCAACCACAAAACCAAAGACAGCATTCTGGTTTCAAAGCACAACCTCAAAACCCTCAACCTGGCTCGCGTCAGGACGTAGGCATGGACAGAGGTCGCAATTCGGGTTCAGGAGCAACTCGTTCGCCTGACCCGTCAAGATACAACCCCAACAACCAAGGCTTCAATTGGCCTACGCCCGAAGGTTTGTCTAACTCACAGTATTCTCGTGTCGATCTCAAGCTCACCACTCCCTAGGCGGATGGCCATCCACAATGACGGGCAAACCTCATATGCATTCCCAGTACAAGAACGCCTACTCTTCAACCGGTTTTGACATGCTTGGTGTTCTGGTCTGTTCTACAACCCCTATACAAACACAAAGGCCATGGAGCTGACACAATAACAGATGCGTGTCGCAACCCGACCAAACCCGGAAATCAACATCGGGTCCGTCGACTTGTCTTGCGCTTTCGTAGTGTGTGATGCAGAGAAAGATGATTTCCCCATCGTGTATTGTTCAGATAACTTCGAACGACTCACTGGCTATACTCGACATATGATTCTTGGTCGAAACTGCAGATTCTTGCAATCGCCGGACGGCAATGTCGAAGCCGGAGTACGGCGCAAATATGTTGATGACGATTCAGTGCTCTATCTCAAAAACATGATCAACCTACGAAGAGAAGCTCAGATCTCGCTGATCAACTATCGACGAGGCGGCCAGCCCTTCATGAACTTACTAACAATGATTCCGATCTCATGGGACACGGATCAGGTCAAATTCTTTGTTGGATTCCAAGTCGACTTGGTAGAGCAACCAAATGCTGTGACGGACAGGAACCCTGACGGCACCTATTCAATCAACTACCAAAGAGGCATGACCATGCCACGATACGTCATGAACGCTCCAGAGTCGACTGCCAACAGAGGAGAGCTTGGCCAAACTATTCCGAGAGATGATGTTTCCGCTATCCTGAGCACTATTGGAACTGGAGAATCCGATTTCGCCAAACGAATGTGGGACAAGGTACTCCTCGAAAATACAGACGACGTCATTCATGTTCTGTCTCTCAAGGGGTTGTTCCAGTGGATTTCTCCATCGGCATCAAAGGTGCTCGAATACGAGCCTGGAGAGATTATCGGTACAGCACTTTCATCGATTTGTCATCCTAGCGACATCGTGCCAGTAACAAGAGATCTCAAGGATACCTCTACTGGAGCATCGGTTAACGTCGTTTTCCGAATTCGTAGGAAAAACAGCGGTTACATGTGGTTTGAAGGCCACGGCTCGCTTCATACCGAACAGGGCAAAGGTCGCAAATCAATCATCATGGTTGGAAGGGAGCGTCCAGTCTATGCCCTCAACAGAAACGAGCTGACCGGAAACAATGGGGTTGGCGAAAACGAGCTATGGACCAAGATGTCAACATCAGGCATGTTCCTCTTCGTGTCGTCAAACGTAAGACAGCTGCTCGACCGCCAGCCAGACGAGCTCGTAGGTGTGAGCATTCAGTCTCTCATGAGAGCAGATTCGAAGGCCGAATTTGGACGTGTTCTTGAGCACGCGCGTACCGGCAAGAAAGCGTCTGTCAGACATGAGATGATCAACCGCCGTGGACACGTTCTCCAAGCTTTCACGACGTTGTATCCTGGAGATGCAACAGAAGGCCATAAACCGACGTTCATCGTGGCTCAGACACGTCTGATCAAGCACCAACGAGGCAATTCATCGTCTCGACCAGCGCTGAGCCAACGTGGTGGGTCGGAATCTGTACTGTCTGGCAGATTCACGCCTGCAACGCCAATGCTCGTGGGTGACAACACCCCACAATCATTAACACAGCTTCAGTCTACAGATGGCGCAGCTCCCACTTACTCGGGACAAAATGGACTCCAGCTTGGTCGTCAAGATGGAGCATTGGCCTCGGAAGACAACTTGTTTGATGAGCTCAAAACGACCAAGTCGTCTTCATGGCAATACGAGATAAGACAGTTGGAGAAGAAGAATCGCATGCTAGCAGAAGAAGTACAGTCTCTACTGGCTGCGAAGAAGAAGCGAAAGAGGAGAAAGGGTGCTGGTCAGATGCAGAAGGATTGTGCCAACTGTCATACCAGAGTGACACCCGAGTGGAGGAGAGGCCCGAGCGGACAACGAGATCTTTGCAACAGCTGTGGCCTAAGATGGGCCAAGCTGGTGAGTCAATCCGCAACGAATTCACGAGTAAGCGCGGACGGTTAACGACTTCGACAGAACGGCAGAGTATCACCTCGGACCAGCTCACAACACTCTGTACATTCGACAACATCGGAGAAGGCTTCGAAGAAGTCTCAATCTCCCATGCATCCGCCCGGTGTTCATGGCGTCAAGACAGAATCGACGACGCCTCGTCAACAATCACTCGACGCACTCGCGCAACATGGGCAGAACATGAATGCGACCAGCGGATACGTCAACGTCACGTCACCACAACAACACCATGGACCTACAGGACATGCGGCACATATGGAAGGTGCCAGCAGGGTTCCCGAAAAGATCGAAGAAGAGTGAGAAGACGGATAGGCTCACCAAATCTTTTCGACCTCCAATTTTAGTCCTTGGATTCATTGCTCCACACTAGCTCTGGTGTTTTTACGGCTCTGGAGCTCTCTCCCTCCTCTTCTTCGCTCATACTCGACCGACCCACCTCTCTATATCTCCTCTGTTTCTGTTTCAAGCGTAGTCTCGTCTTGTCACGATACCCTTTTCCTTGAGTTGTTTTTTTCCGTCCTGCAAGCACCTCTCTCTTCGTTTTTTCTCCCATCAATATGTGAAGCTTCACTGACTTCGCTCTTCTTTCTCGTTCCATCGGTTCCACCAAACCGTTTGTTTCCTTTTTTTTTCCCCCCCGTCATTCTAGAAATTCTTGTCTGCCAAGTCCGTGGGTGAAGGGGGCAAAACAGCACGAGAGCGGAAAGAGGCGCGTATAGTCCCTTTTTTTTTATCTATCGAATTTCCAACGCGCGCAGCAACTGAGACGAAAGGCTTTACGAGCACGAAACATGGCAATGTTCCCCTGTTTGGGGTTTTTTTTGGTTGCTTGTTTTTTTTTCTCATCTTTTTCACTTGTTCAATCTTTCGACCTCCGAGATGGTCGGCGAGGGAACCTACTGCTCTCCCCCTTGTATGTACACGAGTTCTCCAAATACCCCTTTTGTATATATACAGAAATCCGTTGAGGGTGTTTAGTTTTGAAAAAGCTATTGTACATCATCTCCTTGTTTTACTTTTTTTCCCTTTCCTACCGTAAAGTGTTTTTGATACACGTCTGCAAAGATGTCGGAACGATCAAGACTCGAGGTGTCCGTGTTGTGTGATTTAAGCTCAGGACGATGCATGACGTGAGTGAATTGGTTTGCAAAGACGACATACTCAGACATTCAGAGACTCGAGGATCGTTGAAAAGAAAAGTATGATCAGACAGGACGACCCTAGTTGTGACCAACGTTCAAAAGTCTTGACCACTCAAAAAGAAATATATTGTTTTCTACAATAGAACAAAAAAAAGGGAAATGCAACGACGGCTGTGCGTAATATTTACTGGTCGTCGAGAACGTGAATGTACTTCTTCTCCTCTCTCTTCTCACGCTCGGTCATGGGAGGCAAGTCGTAGTAGGATGAACTACGGTATGCTTGCTGTAATGCTTGTTAGCAACGTGCTCAGCGAGGTAGAGAGCAGCGTAGCAACTTACGAGGTAGTGGTATGTGAAGTTGGCAAGGTCGGTGGGCTCAATACCCAAGTCCTTGAAGGTCTTTGCTGTAGGGTCAATGGTCTGGTCGATGAACTCGCGAGCGACCGAATCCTTGCTCATGACGCTGTACCACACGAGCTTGTTCATCAGCTGTGCGATAGGGGTCATGATTTGAGGAGGAACGTTGATGTGGCGTCTGGTCTTCAGGATTTCGCGCTCGACGAGCTCCTTGATCTCGGCCATCTGGTATTGCTTGGGGCCGTAAAGCTCGTAGGTCTCACCAGCGGTGGCGTCGTCGTGCAACATTCTCTCAAGGGCGTCGCCGACGTCAATGGCGTGGACGGGGTTGAAGCGCTCCTGCATGTTGTTGGACGTGAACATATTGGAAGCCTTTGCGATGCGGTGGAGCAGACGGTCCTCGAAGCCGAACATGGGGGCGGGACGGACGATTGTCGTCTCGGGGAAGATGTTGCGGACAGCCTCCTCACCACGAGCCTTGGTGCGATAGAATTCGGAGGGCGAATCCTTGGAGACGGAGTGCGAGGAGACGTGGACGAAACGGTCGACATCGTACTTGGCGACAGCATCGGCGATACGGGTGGCACCCTCGACGTGGACGTCCTCGAGGTCGAAGTTCTTGGTGGGGTAGTCGCGACCGATCAAGTTGTAGACAATGTCGGAGTGACGGACAGACTCCTCGATCGAGGCAGTGTTGCGGAGGTCCATTTCCTTTTGTGCTTGTCAGCGCGTGTCGGCGCAAGAGGTCAGGCATAGAAAGAGGCGTACAAGGAAGACAACACGGCCCAGGTCACCGGAGACCTTGAGATGGCGCTTGGCCATCTCCTCGCGGAAGGGAACGACGACAGTGCATCCGGCACGGGCTGCGGACTAGGTTTAGCATTGAAGCAGGCGAATTGGATCGAGGGAGCGTGTACCGAGTCTGTTGACGATGTAGCGGCCGAGGAAACCAGTGGCACCGAAGACGGTAGCGGTATGGCCTTGCGGGGAGTTAGTCGGGATGGATCAATTGAGGGGGTTGTTTCGTATGGGACCAACCTCCGAGAGAGGATCTATGCGCGAACAAGGTCAGCAAGGAAGGAACAGGCGGCGAAGAAGGGCTCGTGGTACCTTCCACCGGAGATTCTGATGATGGGCTTGCCGGTTCTGGTGATGGCGACGTCCTGGAGGCTTCGTGACTGGACGCGCGGGATGGACGACTTTGCGAAGTGGGTGCCGGATCTGGCGAGCTGCCTGTGCAGAGCCATGCTGCTCGCGATCTGGCTCATGTTTGCGTAGGATTAGGGTATATATCGATTGTACGTGCCGAATGGTCAGCAATGCGAGGTACAGCCAGACTTCGGCGACTTCTTGGCGGCAGTCGTGCACGGTCCTGCGACAGACAGCGTCACTCGCACCTTCCAGTTGTGCGAGCTCCAAACGACACCGAGCAAGCATCCGTTTGACATCCGACTTTCATCATCACCACCACCACCGCAGACCTGTTCGCCGTAACCTCTAGACTTCCGTAATCCACACATCTCACTCTCTTTGCCAACATGGATGTCGACACAATCCCCAACCTGCTGGCCGACCAGCGCGATGCCGCCCCCGAAGACGTCCAGCACTACTTTCTCCAATTCGAGGATCTATGGGAGCGCAAGCTTTGGCACGAGCTCACCAACGACCTCGTCCTCTACTTCCAGAACGACCAGAGCCAGGAGCAGCGCCTGCCTCTCTACAACCAGTTCATCAAGACTTTCGCCGACAAGATCAACCAACTGCAGCTTGTCACTCTCGGTCTGAGCACCGCTTCACAATGCAAAGGTAGCTACTTCACCTTCCCAGACAAAATCCCGTCTCTAATCCCGACTCTCCAGACGACAACGAGCGCTTCGACTTCCTCACCAACCTTGCCTCGGGCGTCGACAAGCCCGCATCACAGGACGCCTTCGTCTACGCAAAGACCGCCGTAGCGAACGTCGAGTTGCGCCTGAAGAAGTACGATGAAGCCCGCAAGGATCTCGACCAGTGCGAGCAGATTCTCGACACATTTGACTCGGTCGAGTCCGTCGTTCACGCCTCCTTCTATCGCGTTAGCGCCGACTACCACCAAGCCAAGCACGAGTTCGCCGCCTACTACCGCACCACCCTCCTCTACCTCGCATGTATCGAACTCGAATCCCTCTCTCTCGAAGACCGCCAACGCATCGCTTACGACCTCTCGATTGCCGCCCTCGTCTCCGACTCCATCTACAACTTCGGTGAACTTCTCCTCCACCCCATCCTCGACACACTTCAGAACACTCAACACGCTTGGTTGCGTGATCTCATCATTGCCTTCAACAAGGGTGACCTGGGCGCCTACGACGTTCTGGCTGCACACATGGGCAAGAACGACCTGCTTAAGGAGCACCAGAACTTCTTGTACCAGAAGATCAGCTTGTCCGCTCTGACCGAGACCGTCTTCCGCCGCCCACCCCACGACCGTGCCATGACATTCACCGAAATCGCTCAGCAGACCAAGGTTCAACCGAACGAGATCGAGCACCTCATCATGAAGGCACTCAGCCTTGGCCTTGTGCGCGGAACTATCGATCAGGTTGCAGAGGTTGCCAGGATAACATGGGTTCAGCCCAAGGTGTTGGACAAGGGCCAGATCGTCAACATGCGCGAGAGACTGCGTGCTTGGGACGATGGTGTCAACAAGCTCGGAAACTGGATCGAGAGTTCGGGTCAAGAGATTTGGGCCGCATAAGCCAAGCAAAAAGGGCAAGGGATAGATCATCTTCATGTGGCGCTATGGCGCATTATGACAAAGGGGGCACTGGCATTTGATGGCATATGACAATAATGCATGGCCTTTTCGAAGCAGAGGAACCTGCTCAGGCCTCGAGCTGTACAATAGAATCGATTTCACGTTACAAGCTCTGTTGACCTCTCTGTGATCGAACTGCTTCGCTCGACATGCATCCTACGGACACCCTGAAGACACCGTACCAAACCATTGTAATCTTCCGTCCATAACGCCTCATTCTCCAGTAAACCCCAAGCCGACAAACAGACTCAAGCATTCCCCATCATCCACAACATACAATCAAAATGAGTTCATCTAAAAGTCTCAAAGAATCAGCCTTGCTCTCCTCTATTCCAGGGCGAAGAAAAAAGAAAGAAACAAACAAAACTCACCGCACCAGCCAAACCGATCCACTCCTCCACACCCTTGATGTAGACGTCCTCTTGAGCATCTGGCTGCACTTCATGCCCGTATACTGTGATGTTATCGAACGTTGCGAGTTCCTGGAGGATTGTTGTCGTTGGTGTGGAGTCTGAGTCTTGATCTTGATCTTCTGTTTCTTGTTCTTGTTCTTGTGGGTCGTATGGTGTGGTGTTGTTGGTGGTTGTGGGTGTGGGTGGAAGTACAGTATCTGTTTTTTGGAGTATTGCACCTTTGTATCAAAAGACTTGTTAATCCTTTCTTCTTTTGGCAGTTCTCCGAAGCAAAAAGAGGAGCAAAACAGGAGGAAAAGAAACATACCTCTATACCCATCAGGCAATCCCACAACCTTGCCCTTCAACTTCCTACCGCGGAAATACGATATCTGGGTTTTTGCGTCGTCGGTGCTGGCTTGTGGTGTCCAGTGTCTTGTGGTCGCGTTGACGGGTCCGTTGTGTTGGATGCGGCAGGGCAGCACGTTGACTGCGCAACTCGGTGTGTTCTTTTCGAGTTTCTGGATGGCGAGCATGGTTAGATCAGAAAAGCGTGGATAATAGCAATGTGTAAAATGGGGTTTGAGTAGTTTGGTTTTATGGGTATGTATGGAAAGATGCATTTCATTGCAATGTTTCAATCGTGAGACGCGTTTTCGTGTGTGGCTCGCGTTTTCCACTTAATCTTCCTGATATCAGAGCTAATTCTTTGCGTGCAAGCAATAAAAAAAATGCCCTCTTTCTGTGTGAAAGAGCAAGAGCAACAAAAGAAGTGAAAGAAGGGGAACCCGTGAAAATCGATAGCAACCTCCTCCTTGAACTCCGACACTTTCCGCCAAAGAGAGAAACAAAAAAAGAACAGGTCGATGCCAAAGCAACGTCTCACAACCGCTGAGACACCTTTGACCATGCTCCATAAACTCCACGTCTCGTCGCTCTGGATAATAAACACAACAATCCAAAGCAATACGTTCAGACAACAGCTTACACCTGCGCCAAGGTAGCAGGGGTCAGAAAGACAGCTGCTGGGGGAGCCGCCTGAGGAAGTGCAGCAGCCTGGCGTTCGCGTTGCATCTTCTCGCTTTCCATCTTTTCCTTGTCGGCCTTGGTTATGCGTGGCTTGCGAGTCGCTCCAGTGCCACGGCCACGGCCTCGACCTCTACCTGTTATGGGGGCGGTCACTGCAGCTGCCGGATCGGCGTTCTTTGCGGCGAGTTGAACGTGAGTGACACCAGTGGCACCTCCACGACCGCGGCCACGACCACGACCTCTTCCGCGACCAGAGGGTGCAGAAGTTTCGATCTGAGCCTTCTCTCCTTCAGGCACAAGCGGGCCGGAATAGACGAAGAAGCCATCCTTAGCGACTGCAGCGCCTTCTTCCCACGCCAGTTCTGTGTCGTCGATGAAGTCGTCTTCCTTGTCGTAGTCCTCCACCTTTCTACGGCGGCGCTTCTTGGGTTCCTCTTCACCCTTAGTCTCTACCTCCATGCCACCCATCTCGACGTTGCTGTCGTTCTCGGCCTCGGAGTTGAGGTCAACGGAGATATCGTCGCCGGTACCGGGCTCTAGGCGATTCGCCGCAGCGGCGACTTGTAGGAGACGTTCACGGTGTGCTGCTGCACGAGGGTTGATGGCGTTCTTGCCATACTTCTTCAGGATCTCTTGAGCGATGTTGATCGTGTTGTTGCCTGCCGGGTTGAGTGGAATCTCGATATCAATGTTGACTCCGTGGCGTTTGTGATCCTCGGTGACGGCCGATGGCCCTCCAAAGATGTCGCTGCCAGACAGAAGACCGCTGCCTGTTGGTGCTGGTGGTGAGGCACGTTTAGCCTTTTGTGCTGGCGCAGAAGATGATTTGGCAGCGGGCTTTTGGTTTTCCTTTTCCTTGTCTGCAAGCTTAGTGACGGTTTGTGCTGACTTTTGCTCGTCGTGAGCATCAATCTCCATGGCGTCGTCCATCACTAGAGGAGCTGGGTGTAAGATCGTTTGAGGTGAACTGTTCACGATGGTGTTTGGCGTGAGTTGAACTTCTGGTTGGCGATTGATGCTGGGAGGCGGTGGCATGACAGCGGACACGCTAGGCGATTTTATCTGAGCGGGTGCTGATGGAACCACAGGAGGTGACATGAGTGTGTCGCTAGGGGCAGGAGGATTAATCAGACTTGCGATTGCAGGCGACGCGCTTGCTCTGTGCGCGCGTGGTGAGACTTGGAGTGAAGCACTCGAAGTGTGGGCAGGGGTCGAATAAGGGTCCACAGTCATAGAAGCACGAATGGGGTCATATCTTTGACCGCTCGAGGCAGGCCGTGCAGGAGCCGGTGGTGGTGCGACGATGGGCTTCTTTTCCTCACTCTTCATGATCTGTACAGGCTGTGTTTGCTGCGCACTTGGAGTGGGAGGGAGAGGCGTCTGGAATTTACCAATCAAGTCACCAAGAGTCGGTTGCCGGTTCGTGGTAGGGGTAGAATTGGCCGATGCATCAGTCTTCTGCTTCTTGCGCGAGCCAGCTGTCGGGGCATTGGGATCCTTGGGCTCACGGGGCTTGCGAGGCTTCTTTTCTTTGGGAGCCTCTGCAGCTGCAGCTTTCTCTGCAGCCTTCTCGGCCTTGTCTGCAGCCTTCTTGGCCTTTTCTGCCTTTTCTGCTGCCACTACCTCAGGATCCCTCTTCTTGCGTGTCTGCTTGACCTTTTTGGTAGCGTCATGTGATGCAGTCTTGGCG
Organism: Aureobasidium sp. SLJ-2021a; assembly: GCA_019677095.1. Lineage (NCBI taxonomy): Eukaryota > Fungi > Ascomycota > Dothideomycetes > Dothideales > Saccotheciaceae > Aureobasidium > Aureobasidium sp. SLJ-2021a. The sequence continues at coordinate 149,004 of JAHRBU010000019.1, read as the reverse complement.
TTGCCATTTGTGGTATTTGTAGAAGTTGACGTAGCGGGCTGTGATTGTGGTGCACGAGAAAGTTGGGGAAATGCAACATCTCCAGGACGCAGAAACTGAGGCTGCGCGGGCTTCGCGACACTGATGGTATCGGAAAGCCCTTGTGGCGGAGAAGACATGGGTGAGGAGCCCCTGGAGCTTTGTCCATCGTCGGCCGCGGCCATGACGAACACCAAAAATGAAAAAGGGTCGAAGGTGCTACAGCGGCTGAGGAGGAGCAAGTGATATGGCAAGGGTACCGAATTGGAAAATGCAAAATGCAAGACCAGACCTGCAAGACCGCTATTGCAATTGCCAGTAATAGGGTGATGTCTCTTAGCCCAAGAGATATGGGTGTGGTCAAATCACTCGAAGCTGCGCGGGAGGCTTTAAAGCGACCACCCAAAGCCGACGACGTTTTGGAATTTGAAATTCGGACGACTTCCAGCGGGGCGAGCGACGACGACAAGGAACCGACAGTCGAATACACTGGTCTTGATGGCAAAGATGGCCAAAGACTTGGACTTGATGTAATGCCCGGTGTCTGATGATGGTTGGCGAGAAAGCACAAAAGATGAGCAGAGATGGAAGGAAGAAGTCGCAGGTGTACAAGCAGCCACACGGCACGTTGAAAGGAAAGAAAGAAGAAGGAGAAAGGAAGAGAGAGACAGAAAGTGCGCGATGATGGCTTCTTAGAAGCTCAGCGTGAGCCCAGGGTTTCCTGCGTTGCTGGCTGCGGGAACAAATGGCCGAGAACGATCAAACGAACAAACCCAGCTAAGGCCAGTTATGATTTAGGCATGAAGGGCGCTAAAGAACGTGCTGTGACATCCGTAATTCGGGTTCTAACTAACCTCTCGGGGGTGAGGTGTGTGCCTATTGCTTGCAACCATACATGTATTGCGGCCGTTAGACACCTGGACGTTTGTGAGAGGTCCTCATGATGCTAGGCCGCCAGTTCTTTTTCTCTAGCATTTCTGTAACTCGATTTCCAGCATCCTAAGTTTACCACTAGAAATACAAAAACTGCAAGTAGATCAGTCCCGAGCATTACTGAAAAGCTTGGCTTGCTAGGATTGCCGACAAGACATGTCGAGTCAACGTCAGACCAGGATCTATGCCGTCTCAAATTTACATGTGGAACGCCAATTTTGATCTGAGCATTAGCAACTGATCAGGACATGTCGCTTGATGACGGCCATAATAAACCACGTGTATGCATGAACGTCGTCCAGGGTCTACCTACTTTGATGCTCCGGATTTAAGAATAGGCATCCGGGAGTGGGGCTTCCCGCAGCCTCGTGCATAACCAATCCGATATCTCTTTTGCTAAAAATGTTTGACAGCTCGAGCTTTACACACAGACATCATGACACTCCGAGGACAACATTTTAGCATAGACGACTTTGACGCGCAAAACTCGCCCGACGTCGCCAGCACCCCTCAGGTCTTCAACCCATTCAACTTTGTCGCCGACGTCCAGGAACGCAAGCCTACAGCCGCACCCGCGCCTCCGCAACCACCCGCCTTCAACAACTCTCCAGGTGGCTTCCCTGCCCATCGCAAGCGCAACGTGCAGTCCAGATTCAAGAAGAGCAGACAACAAGATGCAGAAACTATTGCGCCAACACCACAGCCGCAGGACAACAACCTGCAAGACGACCATGACGATTTCATGACCACTGAGAGGCGGCGCATAGACGAGGAGAATCGCCAAAGAATCGCCGACATGTCCCCCGAAGAGATTGAGGAAGAGCGCAGAGAACTGCTTTCGTCGCTGGATCCGTCTCTGATTCAACGCCTGCTCGGTCGCGCGACTATCGAAGAAGGCGGAAGCAACGAGGATTTCCCTGGATTGCAAGAGAAGAAGGTCGAGGAAACAAAGCAGGAAACCAAAGCACAACCTGAGGTCGCGAAGCCACGCAAGACTGTAAAGTTCGCCGAGGTGGAAGATGAGCCTGTTGGAGGTGACGCTCACAACGCAAACGGGACATCTAAAAAACAACACAAGCACGATCATTCTGGTCACGAAGCAGCAGCAGAAGTTGCCCTTCCTACAGACTCGACCATCCACTTCCCGAGACCTCCTCAGCCACCATCACTCGACCCTTCAGACCCGAATTTCCTCGAGGACCTACACGAGAAGTACTTCCCGGATCTGCCTGCCGATCCAGAGAAGTTGGAATGGATGACTTCTACACCGTCAAATGCATATTCTGCTTCTCAGACATCCCTCGACCCAAAGGAAATTCGTTTTGCTTTCACCGGCGCATTGATTCCTCCGAGTCTTGCAGCAGAGATTCCTGTCACAATGGGTCTGCATCATCATGGCGATGCTCCTGATGCTGCGGGTTACACTATACCTGAACTAGCTATGTTGGCTAGGTCCAGCGTGCCTGCTCAACGATGCGTCGCTTTTCAGACGCTCGGTCGCGTCCTTTACAGGCTAGGCAAAGGCGAATTCGGTGATCCGGGAGAGGAAGGTCAAGGCACAGTCGGTGCCAAAGACACGCTTGGAGAACTGGCAAGAGGACTTTGGTTCGAAGTGAAGAAGGAGAGCGTGCTTGAGATTTGTCTGGCTGAGAGCGAGGGCAGAGGTGCTGCGGGAGGAAGGCATATGGGCGCAAAATCATATGCCACCGAAGCCGTCTGGCTCTGGCAACAGGGTGGTGGCCGCCGGTGGAAGGCCGAGTAATGTGCGTCACCAACGAATTTATGAGACAAGCAATCATATCCCGAATATGTCTCAACGATCAGCACAGGGATGAGTGGGAGACAATATCGGAGAGTGATCGTCAACTTGCAGCTGTAATGACCGATGGCTTCAGTGAACAGGGTTGCTCCATTACCATCCATATTCTACGGTCTTGCACGGTACTTGGTAGAGTACTGTATGGTTAGGAAAGCAAACTGTCTTCTTATCAACGATGGCCGCTTGATGTATCCCAATTTATTGTAGATCTCATTGACTCGTTGAGGTATCGTTCCTGTTGAATGTCACATTAATTAGTGCTCTTTGGAAAGGGAACTCGGTTTCATGCAAACATGCAAATCGATTATGTTCCCAATCTCCGGCACACCGAGATGTTCATCTCTTATTGCGAATCCAAAGTCATGATCTCGCCCTCGGTACATGATATATAGGAATGTGTCACGGTAGAAAAAAAAACCCAGGGCGGGCGAGGAGCGAGCACGCAAGCGTCTGACAGAAGAGGAAGGCACGGCCGACGCACGGCGTTGAGAACGGGGTGAAGCGACGACGCCTTGTGACTTTCACCATCTTTCTCTCAATCTGTCCGCTTTTCTTCTATCAATTGATCGACCCTGGAAGAAAAAAAGATGGCCGACGCAGTAGAGGAACTTGAAAGAGAAGGCGGCAACCGCGCCGTCAAGGATCTGTTTGCTGGTGCTGTTGGCGGCGTTGCACAAGTGTTGATTGGTGAGTAAACTTGGCGTATATGGGGGAGTCATATTGAGGACACATGAGACAACGGAAAGAGCAAGGGATGTTGCATGGTTCCAGAACAAGTTTCACATGTTTCTGATAGGGTTCGATGGGAAGGGAGATGTTGCTCGGGGGAAAATGGACTATATGTCATGATGGTTGAAAGTGGATCGCTAACAATGGTATCGTGTAGGACAACCTTTCGGTAAGAGATGTACACACCTTGAGACTGAGCACTTGTGGTTCTGATATGGTTTGAAAGACATTGTCAAGGTCCGCCTGCAGACAACGACTCAATATTCCGGCGCGGCAGATGCGGCGTCGAAGATTCTGAAGAATGAGGGTGCAGCTGCCTTCTACAAGGGCACACTAACACCGCTGATCGGTATTGGTGCATGTGTAAGTATCGCTCTACACTGTTATGGTGCAGCTGCAGATGCAAAAAAACGAAGAACAAGAGGAAGCATATTAACATATCCAAGGTATCCGTCCAATTCGGAGCCTTCCACTACGCTCGCCGTGCCTTTGAACGCCAAAACGCAGCAAAGAACGGCGGCATCCTCGAAACACCCCAACCCCTCTCCTACGGCCAATACTACGCGGCCGGCGCCTTCGCCGGTATCGCCAACACGCTAATGTCCTCTCCCATCGAACACATCCGTATCCGTCTGCAAACACAACCCCACGGTGCAGCACGCCTCTACAACGGCCCCATCGACTGCGTAAAGAAACTCTGCGCCCACCAAGGCGTGCTCAAAGGCCTCTACCGCGGCACGGGCGTGACTTGGTTCCGCGAAGCCCAGGCCTACGGGGTCTGGTTCACGGCCTTCGAATTCATGATGAACCAAGATGCCAAGCGCAACGGCATCGAGCGCAAGGAAATCCCCACCTGGAAGATTGCGCTGTATGGCGGTTTGGCCGGTGAGGCGCTCTGGCTTGGAAGTTACCCCTTCGATGTCATCAAGTCCAAGATGCAGAGTGATGGCTTCGGAGCTCAGCAAAAGTACAATAGCATGCGTGATACCTTTGCGCAGACGTGGAGAGGCGAGGGCATGAGAGGTTTCTGGAGGGGATTGGGTCCCACTCTGTTGAGAGCCATGCCTGTTTCCGCTGGTACCTTTGCTACGTGAGTGTTTCTGGCAGCCTCGTCAGATGTGTATATGCTAACTTTTGTATCAGTGTCGAGTTGACTATGCGTTTGATTAGCTAGATGCGATTAGGTTCTACTCCAGGGTCTCGAAAAGCAACTCTCGACATCAAAAGGACAGCGTGAAAGTATTTTAACGCTTTTGGTTCTGAACAAATGGTATATAGTACAAGAAGTGTTGGTTTGCAAAAGTTGGATTTTTCATACACACCAACTCAAATGAACGCCAGGCTTCTCTCCAACCCAAAACCCCCCATTTTATGCTTTACATGATACAGTTTGTACAAGAGGCGACTATGAGGGGCGTCTCGGAGGGAGAGCGAACTCGCCTTCGTCAACCGCAGGTGCGTTCTTGGCTGCTTCGCCCAGCTTGCGTAGCACCTCTTTGTCTTCGGCAGACAGCTCCTCACCGTATGACTGTCTCTTGAGAGCGACCATCTCGCTAAGCGTGGCATCGGCAGCGTTCTTGCGTATCTTGAGAGCGCTACGGTAACTGCCGCCTTCATAGGGGTTCTCGCCCTTGCCACCGTCCTGGGAGTGCAGTGCAGCAGCTTCTTGTTGAGTGAGTGGCTCATCCATCATGTCTTGTGCCTCTGCTTCAAGCTCAACTGCGGTCTCGGCATTGACCGGCTTGCTCTCAAAGTATTCTGGCCCACCCTTGGACGGTAGATTCAGAGCGCGCTGGGTGGAACGGAGTTTTCCTCTCAACTCAGCCATCTCTGGCGTCTCGGAGGTATTCTGGTCAGGGTAGTGCATGTCAAAGGCAGCACCCATGGCGTCCTCTTCGAAATCAGCGAATTGAGCGTACTCGAATGCGCTCATCATGGTTTGGTCAGCCTTCTCCCGAACTCTGGCGTCTTCATCGGCAGGAGCGGACGAAGTAACGCTGCGTTGGTCAGCATCTTCATCAAAGGCGTTGGTCTTGGCGAAAGAGCGTTCAGCTTCGTAGGCAGCGGCAATCTGGTCAGCGGTTGGGGGAGCTAGGTTGTGGCGTGCTGCGTATGAGACAACACCCTTGGCAGCCTGGCCGAGACGTGATTTCATGCCTGATTCAGCGGCACGTCCGAGAACACCTCCAATGAGGTTGATGCAACGAAGACTGGCACGGGTCAGTAATCACGTACGTAGAGGTGGAACAGGCTATACACACCTGTCATCGTTGGCGGGAATAGGATAGGTGACCCAAGTGGGGTTTGCGTCAGTGTCGATGACACCGATGGTGGGAATGTTGTTAAGGCCACACTCGTGCAACAAGACGTAATTCTCCAGGGGGTTCAGGCAGACAACCAGGTCGGGCTTGAGGGCACCCTTTGCTTCAAGTTGCTCCTCGAAACCCTTGATCTCCTTGTCATTCTCGTCAACGACCTTTGTGCGACACCTGCCCAAGATCTGAGCACCGTTGGTAATGCTTCCGGGGATCCAGCGGTCAAACAAATGACAGCCACCAGCCAGCTCAGCAGCCTTGACAACGATTCTCTCTTGACCGTCGCGAGTGCCAACAAACAGAATCAAACCACCGCGTTGAGCGACACCGCGAACGACAGCACATGCTCTGCGCAAGTGGGAGGCGGTCTGGTCAAGCGAGATGATGTGAACACCCTGGCGAACACCGAAGATGTAGCGGGCGTTGGCGGGATTCCAGAGCGAGGTAGAGTGACCCAGGTGGGATTGCGAGGCAAGAAGGAGCTCGAGGGAGATGTCTTCGGGAGAGGTCGGTTGGGTGAGTTGGGTATGCGGTTGGTACTTGGGCGTGACGACGGATCCAATGCGGTTGGTGACTTCCTGGTGGTGCTTGAAAGCGCGGTAGTCACGAGCGACCTGGTCACCGTCTACGGGAGGTTGGACGCGCGAGGAGAACGAGTACGAGGCGGGATCAATGGGTTGGTTTTGTTGCAGGCAAGTGGCTGATGAGTGAAGGCATCGTGCGGGCTTGGCCACTGCTGTGCGGCCTATTGAGACATGAGTATGGTTTGACAGGCAGTTGCCAGAGATGCAACACACCTTGCCGCAGGGCTATTGATCGTAGAATCATTTGAAACGACGGTTGTGGAGCGGGGAGTGAATGGACGAAGTCACAATGCTCGGCGGAACATTTCGAGATGCGCAACGGAAACTGCGATGGACGCGGGCTTGGCGCAGCATCGCACCTGCCCGCCGACCATGCAAGCACTTTCCCGTACCGACACTCTCAATTGTCAAACAGTCAATCGCGGACTTGCCAGGCGCCTTCCATGCCATGTCGACTCCAGCTGTACATCTGCATCTCCGATGACACGCTTGCTACCGCCTACCGTCGCTTCGCCAACACTTGTCTGGTGAACCACAGCCATACCAACACCAGACGCCATGGCAGTAGTGTCCCGGGGCCATTGGAGGCTCGTCGCCGCCTTGCCAGGAGACGCATGGCTGGCCTCAGTATGCACAGCCCCTCTCCAGGTCTAATGCCCGACTTTGGCGCTCTGTTCGGCTCTGGAGGTGTCGACATGACCTCGTTATGGGCCCCGCCGAGTACCACACAGTCGCGTGCCCCGAGTCCACCACACCACGCTCCTGCCGCCCCAAGTCCACCACACCATACTCCTCCCGCCCCTCCGACACCTCGGTCACTTCCCACGTCGACCGAGTCTTGCGCCTCTCGTGCCGTCCCACCACCGCCCAAAACTCCACCACGTGCCCGAGAGCGTTCTTTGGAGGAGTACACAATCCTACTGGCTCCATGCCACACCTTGGAGTCGCTGGCCCAAGCACACGCTGGCATGCATTCCGACGACAACGTTTCGCAAAACTTCAGCAAAGCTGCTTTCCGCTCCCTCTTGTACCAATCCACTCCCGATCAAATTTTGGCCTTTCTGCAGAGCGATCTGGATCATGAGGATGCCTGCAACTCTCATGCATATCTCAACCATCTCTTTGCTACCAATGCCCACTCTGAACTCATTAGAGATTGCCTTCGTCTTGTATGCGACAAGCTTGCATTGAGCACCATGTCCACGAAAGAGTTGTCGGACATTCTCACCGACATGCCCAGGGAAACTGCAGGAGTTGATGGTCAGTTGTTGTTGGAAGTCAACGCTATGCTTCATTCATCCTTGGTGGACGCTTATGCTCCGAAGACCCCTCCAGAGCCACTTCGCATCAAACTGCTCAAGAATCTACTTTCTCTACATCCATCGCCAGAAGTCCTCGAGCTCATAGCTGCAATTTTTCCCTTTTCTGGACCTTCAGGCGGTCGGGCCATGGTCAAATACCTTACAAAAGTCGTTTTGACCCGAACTATATTCCCCGGACCTTCAGACCAGCTAACGCCTATCTTGAGCGTTATTCCCTCGAAGTATTTCGAACGCATCATACTTCATACCACCCAGAAATTCGTCAACACTCTCTCTGATCGCAGAGTTGCTCGCGCTGATTGCGCCAAGAGACTTGTTTGCTGGCTTGAGGATATCTATGTCTTCCGTCCCTCAGTTTTCCAGGCTTACTCACCGTGTGCCACTCTTCTTTACCCGTTCCTTGCTTCAAGATTCACCATCGCTGAGCTCGGTCCGCACCTCGCATCCCTCCATCCCGCAGATGCCGCCATCATTGTCTTGCACAACTGGATCAAGCCCTCTATACTTGAGGTACCAGAGGTACCAGAGGTACCAGAATCTGATAGTGATACGATGCCGGCCACCGTACGCTACCTTCCACTACAGGCCCCGCCAACTGTTCAGAGTCGACATGGATCCAAGGTTGAAAATCACTTCCAAACCTATGGATTGAGATATGAGATGTCTCGATCTCCTGCTCAGTCACGTACTCACCGAGCACCTCTTCCAGCACGACAAGATGTCTTTGATACAATTGCATCAACGCTCCGTAAACGTTGTAAGCCAGATCAGAAAAATGTCTACCCAAGTTGGGGAGGAGCCTGGTTTCATCTGTTCAAGTTGTTGAGCGAAAACAAGATTGATTATGCTGGTTGGCTCAGTGATTTGTTTCAAGGGCTGAAGCATCACAAGTCACCCGTATGGACATATTATTTCTTTGCGAAACTTACTACAGCCAACATTCATATCCCTTATGCCGTGGCTGTGGATATTATGCGATACTTCATCGAGATCAAGAAAGCTCAATGGGCGTTGGACGTCTTCAACCGATCACGAAGCCGCCAATGGCTCTCGAATATACCCGAACTGTTGTTTGCTCTTATCGACAGTCGCGCAGTCAGGAGCACAGAAGCTATTTTTGATCTGCTGAACCGATCAGATTATGCAAACTCTTTGCCAATGAACATGCGCTCGGTAGCCAAAAACTCCCTGTCACAAGAGAGGGTACAGCTGGTGCATCATGTTGCTTACGCCATAGCCAAAACACCACTGCTCTCTTCGAGAATGGCCTTTAGACGGGTGTGTTACTGCTTAAACTACCTACGGGATCGAGGGGCACCACTTTCGAGTCTGATGTCGCGGGCTCTTGTCTATGCTGGTGTGACTCGTCCCCTCCGGGACGGTACGTGGCTTAGCACGCAGAGGTTTCAATGGATCCTCCCGTTTGTTCGTCGTATTGAAGGCGATGAAGTGGCAGATCGCCTCGACGAAGCGGCCTTCACGCTCAGGAGCGAAAACTCCGACTTGACTAGAGCACCGATGAAGCCATTGGACGACATGGAACTAGAAGCAGATCAAATTGCTTGGAAGTATCGGAAGCAATTTGGTCATGCATCTCATCAATGGAAGAAGATCGCATCGCCCTATGAATCGCCTACACCCTATAACGACGCTCCACTCTACAAGATCAGAGTTCAAAAACAACTAGAGTTCTTCGAAAGATCCCTAGGGGGAGGTTAGAGTTGACGACGATTGTATAGCGTTATGTAGATACCCATAGAAGTTTTGACGAAAGCGAATCTGATGCCAATGATGACAAAAACGATGCAAGACGCCATCGAACCTATGCCAGCGCCCACATCTGTCAAGAATATTTGCAGAAGCATCAGTCTTTGACAAGGCTACCTTTCTTGCTGGATGCTTGCCAGAAGGCGCAAAACAAAAACATATCGACGCCCATGTGGTTCGAACACATGCCTCCGAAGAGATTAGATTGCTGAATTTGGATTCAAGTCTAACGCCTTAGACCACTCGGCCAGAGCGCCAGTTGTTAAACTTCAGCAGATTTGCTGCGTTTATGTTTCTACAATAAGCCGCCCTCAATCGTTTAATGATCTGGAGCGTGGTACAAAGGTATAGGGCCAAATAGGATCATTTTGCTACTAAACTTGCCACTCTCCCAGCGTCCGCTGTGGAGTATGAGTGCTAGCGAGCACTTGGAAACCTTCTTATAGGAGGTAGAGAACCCACGGGCAATACCATCGTGTATCAGCTTTGGACGTGCAGGGAGTGAAAGATGATAGACCAGATTATTGGTTCAATGCGAAAATCAGACGTTTCTATGTTCCGTGCGTCGGAGACCTTGGCGTCTATTTACCAAGTAGACTAGGGAACACATATGTACTTGAACTTCCGGTGAGTTACCGCACTGACTTGGGATTGCATGGTGTTCGGATATAGAAGCACGTGGATCGTTGTTTGCAAGAGCTGAACAGGACCGCAGTAGGAGGAGCTTGTAGAAATATCCATGATGTTTTGCTGTATACTATCAAAACGCTCAGACTGTCTTCCAAAACCTGTCTAGAGAGCCTGGCCTCCGACTTTTGGCGTATCAAGATATAGCCATGATCAAGTTTCCTACTGCCGTCTCGTGATGGTTGAATCGTCACCTATGAGGGATTGCCTGTCACAGGCTCAAACTTCCAAGCGTCACACTCAAAGTTGGCGTAGCATCTGAACTCGTTGCTCAGGCCCTTTGAGTGCTCTGGACGGAAGGTGGTGGTGCGCATGCCGGCCTTGCCGTAGAGTTTGTGGGCCAGTGACTCCATTCGCTCTCCGGTACATTGGATGAGTCTGAGAGGAGCCTCCCATGTCTTGGCCAGCCAGCGGACGGTGAGTGCAGCTGCGATAGATCTCCATCAGTATACCACTCCTTAACAACGTAGAGAAAAGGTAATGCAGTTACCTTTTGATTGGCAGTCCTCGTTCAAGAAGGGGGGATCACAGATGATCCGGTCGAAAGAGCCCTTGAGGCTGGCTGTCGCTGTCGTTAGCTTGGGCTCTAGAAAAACCGATTCAACACCGTCCTTACGATCCAACTTGGTGGGCTGCTTGTAATCGTAGAAAGAAAAGTCATCCTTGAACACTGCAAACCTCTCGTCGAACTCAAGAAGCATGAGCTTCGGTCGTATCGGGTACTTCTCACGGTCATTCTGCAAATCTCAAAATCAGCATTTGACACACCTAAACTCCATTTCCATGGCAGAAAACTCACAAGCAAATTCCTCAACTGAATGTAAACGCTCGGTGCAGAAACAACAGCAACCTTGCTATCTTCCGTCACGCCATCCAACAATTGCTCAGCCAGAACAGTCGCCGTCTCATCCTTGTACCAGAATTGGCTGTCCTGCCAACTCTCGGTAAACAGATCCATCGACAGAGGCTTCGAGCCGTCGAATTCATCCTCGGCTTTTGCTTTCAGGTCTTCAAACTGCTTTTCCCGTTCGTCTCTTTCGGTGTAGAACTCCTGGAGAAGAGCAAGGGTTGAGGGATCCAGTTGACTGTTTTTCCAGACAACTCATCAGTATTGTTATCCAACGAGAAAAGTTGTCTTTGACGAAACAAAAAAAACTTACGGACGGTCATCCTTGTCGAAATCGTCAGTCAGTCCCATCTTTCGTCTAAAAGAATATAGATGTGTATATATATAAATGTCAAATTATAGTTGGTGTATCGAGCTCGGATGGACGGATGGGAAAAATTCTGGAGCAGAGAGGTCTTGCATAATTTGTTCTTTCTAATGTCTCGGGTGGAAGTGTGACTATCAGTTTATGCAAGCATAAATCATACACGCGAACGTGGGGTACGCATAATCTGGCATCGGATCGTTCGAAGGCCGAACAAGAACTCATCTCTCAGCGACCACTCTCACCTCCTGAGACATATCTGGACACACAACTTCCGCGTCTATGGCACAAACAAGCTCGAGAGGATGGAGCCAATGCAGCTGTCACTGGATGGCGTCGAAGCTTGACATGGATTCAGTATATAGAACGTTCAATTTCCTCCAACCACAAACAACTTGTCCAAGTTCAACCTACATATCTACTTCCTACAAGGCCTATCGTGATGTCTGAGTACTCTGTACCCCAGGAAGCATACAAGGTATTGCTCGATGGGATTCTCAATGATCCTTTGATCGGTCCAACTCTGCCAGCGAACGCGAAAGAGTGTGCGGCTCAAATATCATTCGTTGGCAATGATCGTCCCAGCCTACCTATCAATTGGCGATTCGCAGAGAGCATTGCTTCTCTGAAGGGACTCGAATCCGTCATGATCAATGCTTTGCTGGATAAGAAATACAACAGCGGTCCAGTCAAGGTTGAAATCGACACGTAAGAGGGAGCACGATAGAGGTGGAACTTCCAAAGGCTAATGATGACATCTTTTAGAGATCATGCGCAGTTGTTCATCATGTCTTCCCTTTTATGGACACTTGACCCCTCTGGCGACAATTTGAGCGCCTCTACTCTACTGTCTGAAGAAGGACGCCAGAAACTCGCCAACTACTTCCCTAGCTGGGACAAGTACGGTGCTAACAATGGCCTATACAACTCAGCTGCAACCAACATCTACAAGACCAAGGATGGGAAGTTTTTTCACCTGCATGGTGAGTTTGCGGAACGCGTATTTCTGAGTTTATCAGAATTTATACTGAGTGCTCGAAACCAAAGCTTCAATGAATGCAAGCCCAACGATCGAAAGCGTACGATTACCATCCAAAAACCAAGACGTGGCCACCGAAGAGCAAGCATGGCAAATCTTTGGCGATGCCGTTGGAAAACACACCGCAGAAGAAATGCAAGACCTCGCCACGAACCAATACCGCCAAGCAGGAACAATCTGCTACTCAAAAGAAGAGTTCAAGCAAAGCGAACATGGCAAAGCCAATGCCCATGTGGGTTTGTTCGAAGTCCATGAACATCCCAATACCAATCAAAAGCCCTGCTGGTGGCCCGAAAACAGCACTATGCCATCATCTTCAAAACGCCCTCTTGCCGGCCTCAAAGTGGTAGATCTGACAAGAGTCATCGCCGGACCCGCGATCTCAAGGGGTCTGGCCGAACTAGGTGCCAGCGTGATCCGCGTCATTGGTCCTGAGCTCACAGATTTTTCACCACTGCATCCCGATCTGAACCATGGAAAATGGAACACAGTACTCGACCTCAAAAATGAAGACGATTGCAGGAAACTCCGCGAGCTGGTTTTAGATGCTGATGTCTTCCTGCAAGGGTACCGTCCGTACGTGCTCGACAAGTACGGTTTTGGCGAAAAGGATATCCTGGAGATCTGTAAGGAGCGAGAGAGAGGTATCATCTACGCTCGCGAAAACTGCTACGGCTGGTCGGGACCGCGGAAGGATTGCAGTGGTTGGCAACAAATCAGCGATGCTGTGAGTGTTTCCTGGAGAATGATTCTCGGCCCACATAGGCTGACGAGAATCACAGAATTGTGGTGTCTCGCTTGAATTCGGACGAGCAATGGGCCACGACGAACCCGTGACGCCCGTGTTCCCGAACTCAGATTACTGGTGAGTGAACCAAGAGGACGGGATTTATCCCTGTAGAAGCTGACCGGAGTGTAAAAAAGTACCGGTGTGTGTGGTGTAGCAGGTATCCTCGCCGCGATACTCAAGCGTGCCGAAACTGGCGGTTCATTCACCGTCGATGTAAGTCTCGGTCAAGCCGTCCAACGCCCACCAAATGCTAACCCCATACCCAGATTGCACTCAACTACTACAACCGCTGGTTGGTAGAAAACGTCGGTGTCTATCCCTCAGACATCTGGCAAGAAGTATGGCAGCGCAACGGCTCACTCGTGTTTCGCCACTACCACAACATGCAGTACACGCTGCCCAAAGTCTTGGGCCAAGTGTTCAAGAACAGTGCTGGTATCTTGCTCAAGCCCAGTCATTTCACTGAATATCCGACCAAGAACATGGGCGGCAAAATGATCAAGTATCCAGCTCCAATTATCCGTTTCCCGGGCAAGGAGGTCGAGCTTGGGTACAATGTGGGTGTTCGAACCAATGGAGTGGACCTGCCCTACTGGCCCAAGGATCTTGGAGTGGAGGTTGTTGGAAAAGACGACATCTAAAGGCATTTTGAAAGGAGTTTGCGTAAATCCATACCGAGTTCTGGACTTGATCAGTGATGCTGGCATCGTTCCTGTAGGCGGTATATACAATGTACTAGCACTGACACCCTCGCACTCAGAAGAAAACAACATGAGGCCACATAGAAACACAATGTGGGTGTGGTTGCAAGATAGGGCAGGAGTGCTCGCGTCAACTTGCTGCATGCAGTTGGAAGTCCCATGCTCGGCAAAACCTACCGATGGTGATTCACAGCAGACAAGTACACTGCTTAGACAAGAACGATCAAGTATTCGAAACTTGTTGTTTGTCGAGTAGAGACTTGATTGTCTCGGATGTTGATTCCAAAGTCGCGTAAAACAGTCTCTGAGTTCTGTAACCGATTCGCCTCAGTGTTCACTGAACCCATGACAGAGACACCGAACCAGATATGATTCAGTTATCAGATGTGATCAACAAGAAAAGAGGCGTTGCTACTAGTCTTGGACACCGTTTCTATATACAAGCAGAAAGAGTATATGTACAGTAGACCGCACCTATCTCATCTTTGTACATTCGAATAATACCGTAGGACCAAGAATACAATGAAGTCTGTTGTACCGACACTCTGGCACGAAGACGTTCCCCATCCTCTTATCGCAACTCGGCTCCAATATGCACCAAGACTCAGACAAAACCGACCTCTTGACGCAGCAAGTGATACGCTGGTCGTGGGAAGTTTTGAGTGTACAGACGTGCGGCTCGAAGCTAGAGCTAACGTATCATCTCGTGCGCACGGCGTGGTTGTGGATGGAGGAGTACGGAGCCGAGATATGGTCCGAGGAGATTGAGGGAAGAGGACACCTCGATCCATCGACTGCTTTCGTGTATCTTCGCGATCGATCCACACCCAGAGAGGTACGAGCCAAACATCATCTGGACATTGACAGCAACGTTGCCGAGTTCTGCTTCAGGAATGGCACACTACATCCGTATAACTCGATGTATCAGAGTGTACTGCAGTATTTTGCTGGCGTGCATGCTGGTCTCTGGAACGCCGCGGACTACACTGCCCGTAGAGATCGGACTGCTGCAGATTCGATGGCAGACTTCCTTGGATTGGGGCCATGGGTACCGCTGACAGAACTTCACCCACTTTACTACGAGGGCTCGTTCTCCGAATCTGAAAGAAGTAGCGAGAGCTGTTGCGGTAACTGCAGCGCTTGCAATGGCTCACGAAGTTCAGCAGGATCGGCCGAGCATTCCGCGACTCTCGAGTTGAGACTTGGAAATATGGCCCTCAGCGGTGTCCCTGGAAATCGCCTAGATAGCATGGAGGGTTGAGAGTTGGACCGGGGTGGTGTGTTTATTTCTTCTGACCAGTTTCGGCGGCCTTGTCGAGAAGGCTTATGCGAGTTTTGTATTCGCGTGGAGACTCGATCCTCTCATCTTTCTGGCCCATCAACTTGCCAATCAAGCTGGGCTTGGTGTGCCTCCACATGCCAATCTGTTTTCTCTGAGCCTTTTCCATAGCTCTGCGATATTTGACCTCTTTGTTGCCGAATTCGCTGCCAAACTTTGCTTCGTAGACGGTGGCCATGCCATTCTTGATCATTTCTAGACCAACGTCTGTTTTCCAGAAGCCCCACTTCCAGTATGAAACGCTGGCAACAACTCTTTGGTATTGATCGAGGCGGTAGATGTAGGCTCTGACATAGCGCTTGTGCAGCAGAGTTCTCAGCCATTCGAGGGCTTCTTTTCCAAAAGGCTGTTCCTTGTTGCCAAAGTGAGCAGTCTCGGGAGCATCGACGCCTGCGATGCGGACATGGACAGTTTTGTCCTTGAAGTCCTTGAGAGACCAATCTTGGACCTTTCTCGACGGGAGCCAGCCCCAACCAGTGAGACGGCCTCCAGGGGTATGGAACAAGCGGAAGTTGTCACCGTCTCCGACACGACTGACGTAGCCGTAGAGACTGCGTTTGTGGAAGTACGAAGGAGTGATGTATTGGGCTTCGGGGACTCGGCGGAGGTGTCTGCGGTAGATGCGGACCAGGGCGAGAGTGGAAAAGGTCAAGATGGCGGTCGGCAGGATGGTGCGAGGGGACGAATAGTGCGACCAGTCTGTAGCGTTGAGCGAATCGGACCAGGTGACGGGCTTCTTCTTGTCCTTGTCAGAGTCGGACCACTTGAGCCAGTCTGGCCACTGCATGGCTGGGCGACTTTTTGTGTTTTTGTTTGGAAACAGCAACAGCCTTCAGAGTCGATTGTGGAGTTTGCATGTGAACGCCGTGCTCGCATCCGAGCTTTGCGCTAGCGCTCTATTGGGCAATCATGCGAAGTGGGGAGGTAGAGGGAACGACTGCTTCCATGCTGTCATACACAGAGGTCTAGGTCAGACGAGAGCACCACAGAGAGCACAATTGAGTCGATGGTACTGTGGTTCATGCATGTTGTTGTAACCAGCCTGGCTATGGTCTCACGGGGATATCGGTTCGAGCACGCGTGACGCAGGGGATCCCCGCATTGAGCGACGATCGATGGATGATGATCAGATGCAGCTGCCGTACCTGAGTCCTGGAGCTCCTGCCGTACCCGAGTCCTTGAGCTCCTGCCTGCCATAACATCCATCTACCTTCTAGTCATCTCCGTCACAATGGGCGGCGGCTCTCATCCTAGCATGGCTCCAGCTTCAACCTACCCACGAATGGCTTCGAAGCCTGTGGGAAAGCAGATCCACAAGATCTACACGGACAGACTGAGGCAGTTCACAGAAAACGGCCAGTACAGAAACCAAGGCTTGCTACCGTACACACCTATCCATATCATCCTCGCTCATCACTCCAGAATACTGATATACAAGCAGTAAGATCGAACCAAAACGTGCATCGGGCCAGCCTCACATCAAGCTCGAAGTCTACTCTCCGCCAGACCTCTCTCGTCCCACCTTCAAGGACGCAACCTCGCACGACTTCTCCCCTGCTGAAGTCGGTCAATCCTTCGGCCCCAGTTGGTCTACCCATTGGTTCCGTGTCCACCTTACCGTTCCATCATCTCTCGCCGACGAGGAGCATCTAGAGCTGCATTGGGACGCAAACAACGAGGGCCTCATCTGGAATGAAAAGGGAGAACCTCTACAAGGTCTCACTGGAGGAGGCGAGCGTGTCGAGTGGATCCTCCCCAAGTCATTCCGTGATGGCAAGGAGCATGTCTTCTATATCGAGATGGCTTGCAACGGCATGTTTGGAAACGCTCCTGGGGGCGACAGTATTCAACCCCCTCGTCCAGACAGGTACTTCAGATTGCAGCAAGCAGATATCGTAGCCATCAATCTGGAAGCGAGAGCTCTATATATCGACTTCTGGATCGTCGGTGATGCTGCCAGAGAGTTTCCAGAGGATTCCTGGGAGGAGCACCAAGCTCTCCAAGTCTGCAACTCCATCATGGATACCTTCATTGCTGCTAACGGTAGCACCGATTCTATCGCCGAATGCAGAAAGATTGCAAAGAAGTACATCGGAGACGTCGACTCTTCCAAAGTCTACGACTCGGACG
Source organism: Aureobasidium sp. SLJ-2021a (assembly GCA_019677095.1). Classification (NCBI taxonomy): domain Eukaryota; kingdom Fungi; phylum Ascomycota; class Dothideomycetes; order Dothideales; family Saccotheciaceae; genus Aureobasidium; species Aureobasidium sp. SLJ-2021a. The sequence goes on along the minus strand of JAHRBU010000019.1, from coordinate 131,620 downwards.
AACCTGCTTTGATCACCGCTATCGGTAATTGCCATATCGACACTTGCTGGCTTTGGCCTTGGGCAGAGACCAAACGCAAGGTCGCTCGATCATGGTCAAACCAATGTAATCTGTTGGAGCGATACCCAGAGCACCGTTTCGTCGCATCTCAAGCTCAGCAGTTCAAGTGGCTAGAGCAGCTGTATCCCTCTGTCTTCGACCGCGTCAAGAGCAAGGTCAAAGAGGGCACTTTCCAGCCGATTGGTGGATCATGGGTTGAGCACGACACAAACATGCCTAGCGGAGAGTCATTGGTCCGTCAGTTCATCTATGGCCAACGCTACTTCGAAAGCCGTTTTGGTGAGAGATGCGCCACCTTCTGGCTTCCCGATACATTCGGCTACTCGACCCAACTACCTCAAATCTGTCGACTTGCTGGTATGACGAGATTCTTCACCCAGAAACTCAGCTGGAACAATATCAACAACTTCCCACACACTACCTTCAACTGGGTCGCACTCGATGGCAGTCAGGTCGTTTGCCATATGACACCTGCCGAAACATACACTGCCGAGGCGAACTTCGGCGATGTGAGACGCAGTATCACTCAACACAAGTCGATGGATCAGGACCCAAGCTCACTCCTCGCATTTGGAAAGGGAGATGGAGGCGGTGGCCCAACCTGGCAGCATCTTGAGAAGCTCCGAAGATGCCGTGGCATGAGTGACAAGGTCGGTCTCTTGCCTCGTGTCAAGATGGGCGACTCGGTCGATGACTTCTTTGCCCGTCTTGAGAAGAGAGTTGAAGAAGGACTCGAACTTGTGACATGGTATGGTGAACTCTACTTCGAACTCCACAGGGGCACATACACCACACAGGCCAATAACAAGCGTAACAACCGCAAGTCTGAGATTATGCTCCATGATATCGAGTATCTTGCAACATTGGCCAGTATTCAGGACGTTGTTTCGAAGGACAGCAAGAAATACAAGTATCCCAAAGAGGACATTGACGACTTGTGGGAGAACGTTCTTCTGTGCCAGTTCCATGACTGTTTACCTGGAAGTTGTATTGAGATGTGCTACGACGATTCTGACGAGGTAAGCCAAATATGCAGCGTAAGCAGTTCAGGACTAACGATTCGAAGCTCTATGCGAAGGTTTTCAAGACTGGTAAGAAGGTCTTGACCGAGGCACTTCATGCTCTCGGATTCGACGACAAACTATCTCACGACAATGAGCTCGTCGCACTGAACACCCTTGGATGGAGCCGTAATGAAGTGAGCTCTCTGCCATCCCCCGACCAAGCAAGTCGCTATGGTCTACTTCAAGGCGAGACTGGCATCAACTCTGTTACCGACATGAGTCAGATGTCTGCTCAAGTCGAAATAAAAGACATGGGGAAGGACGTCTTCCACCTCATCAACAGCCAGTACTTTGTCGAGATATCCAAGGGTGTCATCACTCATCTCTACGATAGACAAGCCCATCGTGAGATCGTTCCCAAGGGCCAGAAAGCAAACCAGCTGGTCATCTTTGACGACAAGCCACTCTATTGGCAAGCATGGGATGTCGAGGTGTACCATCTCAACTCGAGAAAGGAGCTCCACTCAACAAGCTCGTCAACTATAAGTGAGAACAGTCCTCACCGTGTCGCAGTCCAGACGACGACGAAGATTTCCGAGAAATCATCTATTACGATGACAATTTCGCTCTCTTCTGCACCGGAAGGAGGCTGCTCATACATTGAGACTGAGGCAGAAGTCGACTGGCATGAGGACATGAAGTTCCTAAAGGTCGAGTTCCCAACCACAATCACCAATACTGAGGCTTCTTACGAAACTCAATACGGTATTGTTCGACGCCCGACACATTACAACACCACATGGGACATGGCCAAGTTCGAAGTTTGCTGCCACAAATGGGCCGATCTTTCTGAGAACGGTTACGGTGTCAGTATCCTCAACGACTCGAAATACGGCTTTGCAACCTGCGGTAGCCTCATGCGTCTTTCCCTGCTACGTGCACCCAAAGCTCCTGATGCTCACGCCGACATGGGTAAGCACAAGATCCGCTGGGCGATCCTTCCCCACAAGGGTCCTCTCGATCACCGCACTGTCCGTGCAGGCTTCGAGTTCAACAACCCTATGGCAGTATATTCGCATTCCAAGGTCTCGGATATCAAGGGCTTGATGAGTTCGTTCAAGCTGTCCAAAGACAGTGATGAGGGCTTGGTCCTCGATACTATCAAGCGTGGTGAGGACGATGAGGATGTTAGCCGCGGTGAGCTTCCTAAGCGCAAGGGCAGGAACGTCATTGTTCGCGTCTATGATAGTCTGGGAGGAAAGTGCCGTGGTTCGATCGAGGTTGGTCAGGTGCCTATCGCCAAAGTGTGGAAGTGCAACGTCTTGGAGGATGACATTGAGGAAGTTCACGTCACTAAGGGTGCCTTTGACATTGAGCTCAGGGCCTTCGAGGTGGCTACTTACAGACTGTTATTGCAATAATGGACTAACGATGAGGCGGGTATGTCATAAGTCATTGCTACATAGCATGAATCACTAAATCTGCTCTACAGCATTCTGCTTAATATCCTCTCTTCCTGTTTACCACGTTGATGAACTTTTCACCCCTCTGCTTGTGCTCCAGCTGCAGTTCAAGAATCTGGAACGCTCTGTCGACATATGCCTCGCCATTGCCGCTGATGTGAGGTGTAACAATAACATTGTCCAGGCCCCACAGCTCGCTGTCTGAGGGGAGAGGCTCAGGATCGGTGACATCGAGGGAAGCTCCTGCCAGTGTTTTGTCTTTCAGAGCTTCGATCAACGCGAGTTGATCAATGATGGGTCCTCTTGCGATATTGGCGACAAAGGCGGGTTTCTTGCCATCCTGGCTGAGGATCTTGAACTCTTCTTTCGACAAGAAATGAGTCGTCTCTTTGGTGAGTGGCACGGAGATGAGCAGCAGATCGATATCCTGTTTGAGGAAGTCGTGCAAGGACTCCTTGTCCAGACCAGAGTACCAAGCTGAAGGGATTGAGCCGTCCGGATCACCGGTGCCGGGCACAATGTAGCCGGTGTCTTTCTTCTTCTCTGGCGTGTCCTTTGGCGATGCTGTGAAAGCGATGACATCCATACCTGAAAGACTTGTTAGCTTCACATTAAGATGAATGTAGGGATCACTCACCCATGGCTTTGGCTACCCTGCCGACTTGACGACCAATGCTTCCATAGCCAAGCACTCCGACACGCATGCCAACCGAGTCCTTGACCTTGTACCCATCTTTGGCCCATCTGTGCTCTTTCTGAGCTTCATATAGCTGGTTGTACCTATGGGTATGAACGAGATGGGTCATGATAACCCACTCGGCAATCTGCGGGCCATGAACACCCGACGCAGTAGCAATAGGGATGTCAGTATCGGTGTAGATGGGATGGCTAGCGAGCTGGTTAGACCCAGCAGAGAAGAGCTGGATAAAGTCGAGCAAAGGGGCATCCTCTGGTTTAGGCGGCAGAGCAGACAACGTCAACAAGACTGTAGCTTCTCTCCAGAGTTCTTTGGGGACTTCTTTTTCCAGCTGTGCGCGGTCTTTTGTCCAGGGTACGTTGCGGTAGGTTATCTTGAGGTGGGGGAACTTGGATTGCAGCTTCTCGATGGCGGCGTCTGGTTTCTGCATGGGCAGTGTGACCAGGACGGCCTCTTTGTGTTCGCCTCCTCCCATGGTGATGGTTTAGCGTTGCGATAGGCGACGGTTGGCAGAGAAATACCAGGTGGATTGAATAAAGTTTTGGTTGTGTAAATAGATATCAGGTCGAGTTAATAATGTGGTGGTTGGTTGATAACATAAAGGGCAACGATGACGTGCACATTTGCATTTGCACCTTCCGGGTCGGGTAACGTGGTCGACCTCTTTTCTACGTTGCAACACAAGCACACAACTGAGAAGGAGCAACGGCATCAACCAAGTTTTGAACACTCAGCAGCAGCTTCCTACCTATCTGTTCACGTTTGGCTACGAACACCGCAATGGCGCTCGAAGCCAGAACGCGACCGCGTTGAAGTGTCCAGCCAAGTGCTCTCTACGGTCTCTACCAGTCAGCATGAAGCGCTTCGTCGCGAAAGCTTGCCGGAGACATGTTCCGGACGAGCAATGCCTACTCTAGGCTTCGAGCCGGTATGCGAGACACTTCTTCTACCGGGAGAATACTGGATTGAGTCCTTAACGTTGTGCCACACGCCCTTTCCAGTGCCCACTCCGACAGTCATTTGCTGTGCGAGTCAAGGTGATGCCTCTCCACATGTTACCCTGACGTGCCTTCCTCACACTCTTCTGGAAGAATGTATAGCAGTGCTCACACCAACGTTGTGTCCGGGCCGTCGGCGTCGATTTCGATAGCTTGAACGGTCGCTTGACTCGATGTCGAGGTCCAAATTGCCGACCCTTGTTCCACTTCAACTTCATCTTCTCCAGAAGCATCTGTGCCAACTTCATTCGCCTGGAAGCAAAAAGACAATGCGATATGGAGACTACGATGCTCAGCAACCATCGACCCTGATGCACGAGATCGACTCCAGTGTTGTATCTGTCTGGCCTGCAATGCCCAAAGAATTGTCATGAGGTTCAACCGTTGTCAATTCCCATGAGTCTCCAGAGCGGCAGTTGAGAATTGTATGGTACCAACGCCCAACTGTACAACGGCCTCCGCACATGTTCTATATGACTGTGGCCAGATCCATGTTCGTGCTGATCGAAACCACAGCAGGGTATAACTCGGCCATCTCCATCACAGAGCCGCCTTCTCGCCCCATCGACAATTGAATACCTACCTCGAGGGGGCCATCGACGCCTTGACATCGTACATTCTACCGGCGTCGGCGCCTTCTGAGGTCTGCAAAGATGGTTCACATGCGTGCGTTGGTTGTTTCTTGTCTCTCGCTATCATGGATATCGCTCTTTGTGCGCTTCTATGTCAAGATTTTCATGATCGGTCGTACTCGATGGGACGATTGGATTTTGGTAATGGCAGTGGTAAGTCTTCTGCTCGTGCTATGGCGATCCTGGCTCACCATATACAGATCCTGTTCAGTGGCCAGTGCGGTTGCGTGTTGGTCATGATTAACACCACCTCACCAGACCTCGGCCCCTACATGTTCATGGCCTCCTACAACCTCTCAATCATGACCTCCGTATGCATCAAAACATCGTTCGCGCTCTCGTTGAACAGGTGCTTCGCAGAAAGATGGCAGCGCCTGCTCATTACCAATATGACGCTAGCGTTCTACATTTACGCCACGACTCGCATATTCGTTGACCTCTTCTTCTGCGGACCACCTGGCGACATGGCTCACAAGGAGAGTTTGCACCAATGCAAGCACTGGTCAAACATGTTGACCTGGTGGTTGGTCGCCGCAATCTTCAACGCCGTTGTGACCTGGGTCTACATACTTCTTCCTGCTGTGGTTATCTGGACATCCAGGCTCAGCCTCAAAGTCAAGGTCTCAGTCTCCATCATCACCGTCGTGGGTATCTTGAGCGGTTTGGCCGCCACCTTCCGTATCTTGGGATCTGGTAGTTTCACAGCTCTGAAGGACCTCAACCCGACCAATCTCAATATCATTTCATGCGCCGTGCTAGAGATGGCTTTCGGCATCATCGCAACGTCCATGACCAACTCGACCCGCCTCCCAAGCATATTGGCCCAAAGCAAGAGAAGCGATGCTGGACCGACGCCTGGAGCTGGTACATACCTTGAAGAGGGTACTTCGGACTTTATCAAGCTTTCGCCCATCATCTGCCCGCAGAAACTTGTTGGCAGCGATCCTTGGAGCTCAACGCAGGCACTGAAAGATATTCCTGCGCTTGAGCAAGAAACGCTTGCGCTGCCATCGCCCGCACCCAAGACCAATCGCTTCTCGTGGTCTCGCACATTCGGGGAACCTGACGCACCGGCTCCGTCTCCAGCCAGGCTGACACTGGTTATCGATGACATTAGCGATGATGAGGATGATATCAATGGGACTAAGGGGTCACAGGAGATCAAGAAGGCTTTTACAAATGTATAAAAATGAATTTATTGTTTTACTGAGTAAATATCTATCCCTTTCTTGGAGCTTCGTTCATGATGACTTGTGCGTGCTTGATGATGTGCTCATTTTGTCGTCAGGGCAGGCTTGATGAGGTGTTTCCGACGCTACAGCGTGTCAACGGCTATACCATGTTTACCCCTGAATTTGACAAAACCTTCGTCTTATCAACGAGTATTAATGTTTCGCGCTGGGGAGTTTTCGTGTCTCTCAGTCGTAGTTTTCAGTAAGCGTCTGTTACGTGTACTTAGTTGTCTTCTCTGCTGTGGTGGGTTTGTGTTCAGCTACCTGTGGGCCAGTCGCAGCTTGGGTTCGGAGGCTTCCCGCCGCTTTACGTGTTGATGAGTGCGCCCTGCCCGGGTGACATGACCATTGTACCAAATGTATTGAGCTAGATTCCGATCAACAAAGCAGCCCTCTCGTTGACAAAGGGCCCCTTTTTGCAAGTCCATCCTCCATGGTCGTGTTGGTGTTTGTGATACAGAAGGTGATATCTTGTCGCGGCCTTGTCTTCTGATGCTTTAGTTGGCCTGTAGCAAAAGATTATCTTGTGGTGGGCTCCGCGTTTTCTATCGGTGGTTGTGGTGTAGCCAGGACCCGCTATGAGAAGGGTGTTTCGCGTGAGATTGTGGCGAATATCGCGTCTCGAGAGCTGGTGGTTTGCGTGATTCGTAGTACGATCGTTAGTATAGGCTAGGCATGGAGGCGAACAAGGAGGAAGGTTGTTCCACGGGATACTTTCTAGGCGGTGGAGTTTTGCCGGGCCGTGGGCTGAGTGAGTATAAAAGGGTCCCTGATCCCCTTTCCCACCATCCCTCTCTCCATCTTTCCTTCTTTTCCTTCCACACAACCACCAAATGCGCCGAAGAAGGTCTTCAACAAGCTGAGTACCCGCCACCGTCCCTCCTACTGCACTCCAACAACATCACCTCCCCCTTCGGGCAAAGGGACCTCTGTTTCGTGGCACTAAAAACGAAGAACACTCTCGCTTGCAGGCTTAGATGAAAATTCCAGGAGAGTTTGTCATCTGGACAGACTAATAACATCCAGAAAGTCTTGTTATTAGGCCTTTGTAAACTCCTGCCGAAGAGACGTCTGTCCGGGGCATGTCCTGCGCTGGTTGCGAAGGGTGCGAGCAGTTTTGCTTGGTCGTCTCATGTCACTCTTTGGTTTTATCAATGATGCTGCTGATTTGAGTTGGAACTTTTAGGGACTTGTTTGAGCTGTGGTTCGATCCCATGAGCTGATGGTATGTCGAGAGACTGCCGCGAGAACTGTGGTTTGATCCCATGAGTTTGTGGTATGTTGAGAAACTACCACTACCTTTTTTTTCTTTTTTCAATGTGTTGCTGGCGTTTGAGCTGGGGCTTGTGGAAGAAATGTTGATGGCTCTTGTTTTCGTGTTCCGTGGTGTAGGCGATATTTCCGTCATGCTGTCGTGGCGGCGTCATCGTTCGTTGTGAACTATCGTCGCTGTTGGTTGCTGTTTCGTTGCTGCGTAGTCCGTCGCTGTCGTCGCGATCGGCCCCTTTGTTCTTGCGCGTTGAAGCCTCACGTCGTTGACGAACACCATGTTTGCCTCGCCAACATGCCGTCCACGAACCTCCGTCACAGTGGCCGTATTTCCTCCTTCCGTGTCGAGTCTTTCCTTGCTCAGCCACGGGCATCACTGGTCACTGGCCGTCCCTCGTCGCCATCGTCATCCCTTCTTCGCTCCTTCCGCCGTGAGATCTTGCACGATACAGCTTGATCAACGCTGTCAACAGTCCTCGATCGCGACTACCCCCGACCGCTCCTTGGATTTGAGAAGCTCACTCGGTCAACACAAGGGCCGGTTACGTACGCCTGGATATCGGACAGCTTTCCACTGCACCGCCGTGTTGTAGCGATGGGTTGTTGACATGGGACGACGAGGGGGCTAGCGACTACCTTTGCAGACGCCTTTGCGGATGTCCGTTATAGCCGACAGTTGTCAAGAGTCAAGGGGCTCCACCTCTTCTGCCAACGGCAACGACCGCCATCGAGTCGTGTCTCCTTGCCCTTCCCTACGATGAGCTCTCCAGCGACCGAGCAAGATGTTGGTGTTGAATGTTCGGTCGTACCAGGGAGATGGTGACTATGATGGCGCGCATTTGTTGGGACCCCTATCAAAGCGACAGTGTATGCAAAAGAGAAGGAGGATCAACACCATACAAGGCAAAAGGAGAGTTTTGTCACAAAGGACAAGCAGGACGAGAAGCAGGAAACAAGGCAACAGTGTCAGAAAGACTACAGCACAAGCACACAAGACAATAAGAGAACAGAGCAATGAATATAAAAGAAGCTTTTGGCATTGTTTCTGCACTCCTGTAACAAGCAAAAAAAGGGGTATGCGGACAACAAGCAGAACAGCAACCATGCAAAACAAACACAACCGAGAAGGAAAAGTATACGACCCAGTGTTTCTACCTGAAGAAACGGCCAAGCACAGCGCCGCCGAGATTGCTCGCAAGACCGCTGGCAGAAAAGGCGCCGGTTGCAATATTCGTCGCCTGGCTGAACTTGTCGCAGCGAGAAAAGGCAAGGGTATTTGTAACAGCAAGGACGATGGCGATGACTAGGCAAAATCCAGCATTAGCAAAAACCAACAACACGCTCTGGACAAAAGAAAACACGTCAGACATACCAACCAAACTCAGCCAGATAAAGTGCAATCTGAAAATGGCAACAATACCCAACGCCACCCAGCTCACGGGCTGCGAGTACAGCGCCAGCCAGAAGAATCTCTTGTCCGTAGCGTTGATCTGTCTGGTATCCGGGTCCGCAGACTCAAAGACCCAGTTGCCGTCGCCCGACTGGGCGTTGACTTCGTTCCACCAGCGCAGGCCCACCAATCTCCTGCCGGCAATGTTTTTGAGGTAGTAAAAATCGATGGCGAGCAGGATGATTGTGATGATGAAGATGAGGACGTAGTTTTGGGAAAAGTAGAGGCCGAAGAGGTAGGTGAGGAGGCTTGCTGTAATGCATGTGTTAGCCTTCTCTCTGCGTGCTTTGTTGGTATATAGGACAGGGGTTGGAGAGGGAAGGCTTACACAGGCGGAAACCGAGGAAGCAGAGGAGGGTTATGGGGTGCGAGCTTAACCGCCAGCTCAGAGAGCCTTGCTGGGGGTTGTCCATGGCGATGTGACGAGGCTTAAAGTGGTTTGCGACACGAAAAGATGTCTAGAGGCAGCTGCTATCGGACAGCTCTACCCAAGAAGACGCGTTGCTGGTTGTTTTGACTCGTATCCAAAAGCCTGTCCATCGTCCATTGGCTTGTGGTCTCCGCCCTTGACTCGCCAAACTGTGGGGAGAGCTCCGAGATGCCGATTGCCGTCCCTCGGTCATGCTCGAGCACCCCACCATGATGGCTGCAATGTCCATCTTCCTCTTGAAACCTCTCCACGAGAACACTGTATACAAAGCAACATGGCGGCCTCTCCAATCGTGCGTCGGGCACTTCTTTACGGTAAACTACGCAAAACTACACTGATGCGACATGTAGCTGAGACAACAGAACACAGTGCCCGGCTCATCAATGCGCTTCCTCGAAAAGTCGCGAGGCGTGGCCGTCGATACAATCTGCTACGATCTCGAAGACTCGGTGACGCCCGGCAAGAAAGCAGAAGCGCGGTCAAACCTGCAGTCCATTCTATCTCGAGAGCGAGTCGCAGGGATAAAAGAGCAAGCCGTACGCATCAACTCCGTCGACAGCGGCTACGCCCTCGACGACCTAACCCAAGTCCTCAAAGCACCACATCTCGATGCCCTCGTCATCCCAAAAGTAAACAGTGCTTCCGATTTACACTTCGTTACCGATGTTGTCCGCCACGCTCTCCCCGAGCGACATGGGCCTGATGCCAAATCCCCACTCAGATTGATAGCGTTGATCGAGTCGGCGCGAGCAGTCATGGATCTGTCCGCCATTTGCAAAGCTTCGCCGTACCTGAGTGGTCTCATCTTTGCCGCTGAAGACTTTGCCCTTGATCTCAGCATCACGCGGACGCCCGACCTCAAAGAGTTTTTGTATGCGCGGTCGGCCATTGCGACAGCGGCTAGGGCGTACAGCCTTCCTTCGACCATTGATCTGGTCACGACTGCGTTCCGTGGCGAGCAGGGCCAGCAGATCCTCAAGGAGGAAAGTGAGGGTGGTAAGAGAATGGGCTACAATGGGAAACAATGCATCCATCCCAGTCAGGTCGAGCTGGTCCAGAACATCTTCAGCCCCAGCCAGGAAGAGGTGGATTATGCCGTTAGGGTGGTGATAGCGGACGAAAAGGCGGATGCTCAAGGACGAGGCGCCTGGACCTTGGACGGTAAAATGATCGATGTGCCAGTAGTGGGCAAAGCCAAAGCGGTCGTCAAAAAGGCAGAATTGTGTGGACTCGACGTCGCATCTGTCAGGGAAAAGTTCAAAGACCAAGAACCAGAGTGACCGAATGCAAAAAGGGTTGTGTTCAAGAAGCGTCTTTGGCGTAGGCAAGTGCTCTGTGACCTCTCTCTTGACCAGGCCCGTTTCCGTGACCGTCTCTCCAACATTCCTGGCAGTAGAGATCGCCATCGCAGCCCATGCACTTTACCGTGGCATCTTCGTTGCATATGCAGCACCAGCTTTCCATGTCTTCATCCGTGTACTTGGGCAAGTTGGACTTGACGCTCTTCTGGATATTGACAGGCTTCTTTGCCGGGTTGAAAGAAGGCACGCCAGGTAGCGATAGAGATGCGAAGCGTGCCGAGAGAGCATCATCAACATCAGCATCCTGGGCGGGAGCAGGTGACGATGGCAGCTCGGTGGGTGCTGAAGGCAGAGATAGCCCAGTATCATCATTCTCCTTTTTCTCGTCATCTTCGTCCTCGTCATCCTCGAGGTCGCCATACTTCTTGTCGAAAGCAAGCTCGGCGAGAACACGCTGCACGTAGTCGTCGGCTTCCTCATCATCCCTCTTGTCTTGATTCCGTTCCTTGTCCTCGTCATCGTCATCTTCGTCGTGTTCTGGCTCCGCGACTCCAACCTCAATATCCACCTCTTTACCCTCTGCTTCTTTTGCGTCTTCAGCGGGCAAAGCACTCTGAGCCTCGACCATCAGATCACGGATCCGCTCGCCCTCATCGCGCTGAACAGACCACTGTTCCTCAGGCCCGAGATCCTGCAACAACTCTTCAATGGTCCTGTCGTCTTCTTCATTGTGTGCTGTGTCCTCTGTGTCTTGGAATGGTGATGCGGTTGTGCTGTTGGGCGTCAGGCTGCGGAACCGCGCTGTCAGGTCTGAGGCTGTGGTGAGCTGTGGTGTTGCTGGTGGGTCGAGGGAGCTCGTCTTGGATAGTGTGACGGGGGATTTGCGCAGGGCGTTTAGTCGGGCGAGGAGGGCGTCGTCTGGGTCAGGCATGTTTGGTGTGTTGGTCTTGGGGTTAGTTGGTTGGAAGCTCGAGGTTGATGATGTCGTGGGTTGGAAGTGCGAGTCAGCCGTGTGACCCTGGTCGAACACTTGGCTTGATCTTTCGAGGCAACAATTCAACAGAACCAATTTATTTGAGTGAGGGATTTCGTTTGTGGTGCAAGGGGATACCGACTAAACACCCTCAATAATCTACAAGGTCGCCAACCAGCAAACGTTGGTACTTGTCAACCACCTCTCTAGTCTTCATCAAAACGCTAGCAGCGAGCATGCGAATCCTCTCACCCTCTTCGTCACCTCCACCGACTCTATCAAAGACAAGTTCGACCCACTCCTGCGTCTCGATCAACTGTTTCGAATGCTCTTCTGCCAGCCTGCGCTTGTCATCGTTCATATCCAGCAGGGTGAGAGTTGCAAAGAGTACAGCCTCCAAGACACTGACGTCCGTCAATGCATTCGTCCTGACGCTCAATATCAACTCCCAGAACTCTGCTGTCATTTGTGGAAGGCTGATCGTCCCCGATCCGGCTGCATGTAAGATCAGTGACAGAGTCTTGAGATAGGTACTAAGCAAGAAGGGCTGGAAATGAACATTTTCCGCTCCATATGCCTGTAGATTCTGCCACCACCGTCCGGTCAGGGGAAAGAAGAAGCCTTCGGCGACAATTTTGGCCAATGCGTTGGGTATCACCTTCTTTCTCTTCTTTTCGACTTCCATGCGCGATGAGAATGTTCTGACTTTCAGGACGTTGGGTCCGGACATTTTGTCAGCTGCATCGAGCGCCATGGGCTGGATCATGGACCTTTCCAGATTGGACACGATTCGGGCGACTGGTGCGTTTCTCTCAGCAGTGTACATCTTGTGCAATCTTTCCGGAAGCTGTTTGCTAGGGAATGATGTTGCTGCAATCTTGGGATTGAGGTCCTCATCCTCATCCTTGTAGCCAGCCAGCTCTCGTGCACCCAACCCCAGAACGCTCAAAACCGTGGTGCGTTGACTCAGGGAGTAGTCTCCGTCAAAGACCTGTCGTGCGAACCACGGCGCCATCTGCGCTGGGCTCGATACAAGTACCGCGATCAGTGCCTGCAGGCGCAATTCTAAGAAGTCTTCCATGTCGAAAGTATCGCCGAGTCCTACCAAGATCGATGCAAGCTCGAGTGCATGATCACTGATCTCTTTGCCAAAAGAAGTCTTGCGACGGATCAAAGAAGCAGCACTTTTCAGCGCCAGACTATGTCGGTCGTAGTTCTCCGAGTCATTCAGTCCAGCCATCAAATCCCGAATGTACACTGGAGCCTTTGGTTTGTCGCGGTTGATCATGGTCGGATCCTCATCTTCATCTTCAGGGTCAGAATCTGGCTTGGCGTAGGGCACAAGATCGTCGTCTTCCTCAGAGTCGTCCAAGACTTCCATAATCCTAGGTCCTTGAGGTTCTTCTTGGATCATAGGCTTAGCTTTCGGCTTCGGTTGGGTAGGCTTCTTTGTCGGGCGAGGTTTTGCGGTGGTCGCAGAGTCTACTTCTGTGAGCTTGTTGGTGCCAAAGACTTCCTTGATATCCGTAAAGCGACCAATCTTGTCGTCGACCTTGACAAGACTTTGGTACCACTTTCCTTCGGCCGTCTTCAGCTCATCGATGTCGAAGTTCATCTTAGATCCTGGCTTATCCACAAGATCTGATATGGCCATACCGACAATCATGCCGAGGAATCGAGCCCTCGGCGAAGATGAGTTCAGGCGATTTGACATTCCGTTCAGATGTGCGCTTGAGCGAGCCATGATGAATAAAGACATCGGTTGAGCTCTATGTGCATATCCCGCAAGCAGGAGCAGGACTTGAGCGCAGGCTTCCTGCTGTAAGATTGGTGAATGCTTGATAAACAAATTATCGCCAAATCTTTTCATGGTCTTCTCCATAAGATCTTGGACAGGATCTTCGAGCATGTTCGTGGTTCCATTGCTTGCGTGAGCGAACGCAGAAACGGCTGCTCGGCGCAGGCCAAACGACTCTGAAGCGTTCAGCACTGGATCAGATAGCCATGTCTCGAGGTGGGCTCTCATGGCCTCACTATCCCCCATCAGCTCCGCAATCGTAGCTGAGGTTGCAGAAATCGTAGAAGGCGTCTCTGTCAAGGGATCGTCAAAGTTTGGAGGCGATGTGAGAGATAGGCACTGTTTTGACAAGACCTTGAAAGTCTGGTCTAGAAATTGCCTTTGTTCGTGCACTTGCAAGTTCTGCAGCAAAGACTGCAACAGGGGGCCTGCATCTGGCGACAAGAATGTGATACGGGCATGAATCTCCTCGACAACTCGCACTGGAAGACATTTAGTACGTGGGTGCTTTCAGGAGTCAAGTTTGTTTGTCCTACCTGGATAACCAATGCCGAGAGCCTTGCCACAAAGTTGAGCTGCGGCTTTGCATGTGCTTGTATCTTGTGTTGTCTTCTGTAACATTGTACAAATGTTTCTTCCTAGCCATGCGGAGTATTTGGAGCCATTAGAGAGCCAGGAAGGCTCGTGTTGACCTCCTGCAGACTTTACTGTATCCTCTGCTTCTGCTGCAAATGCAATGATCTTTCCCGTTCCTATCAATGTGAGAAACTCTTTCCACAGAAGTATCCGTTTTGCCTGGCTTTCAACGAGCCTGTCGATGTCGGTGTATACATTTTGTGCGAGGTTGTCCGAGTCCAGTAGTTGCGAGAAGACTGATGTTAGATCCGATAATGGCCGCGTTGATTCTGATTCCTTTACACCTCGGCGGGTCGACTGGTGTTGTGATATCAGAAGGCGGAGTTTTGCGAGTATGGCACCAACACCAGCTACACTCGTCAGACAATCTATGATCAAACGATTCGTTTGGTCATGGCTGCCCCAGAAATCCGGAAGAGTTGTGTTTATGAGTTCGTTTACTACTTTGGCTGAAGATGGCGTAGGCGTCTTGATGTCAAAGCCAGCGGACTGTTGAGATGGCTGGTTTAAGAATAACAGAAGGTCATGGATTGTATCTGTATCCGGACTTGAACGTAGAATGTGTAATACTTCGTCGGTCGAAGTGGGGGAGTTTTGAACAGTACGGGCTTTGGGTCTTTCCTGAACTACTTCTTCGACGATGAGTTTCTTGTCAGATGGCTTTGATCTGAGAGAAACGGTTGACACAGCTGTCAGAAAATCGCCCATGGTTGGATTTTGTTTGTGACTTCTGGGTGGTTTTAAGAATAGTCGAAGCAGGCCTTCAAGAGGGTCAACTCCAAGCGAGCGCTTGGACCCGTGCGTGGTTAACCCCGCTATTGCCGATAGACCAACGCGATGACATCGGCCTTCGAAGCATCTCAAACAAGCGACTTGCAAGTTCAATTCAATCGACTCAGTCTGAATATGGCTACCGAAGTTGCATCACAGCCTAACCCTGCTCAAGGTGTGGCAGAAGGCCGCGCAAGATGGCACGCAAGATTTCCCCTCCAACATGTGACCGAGACTGACCCAACGTAGGAAGCACCTGGACACGATTCTCTCACGTAAGGGAGCCTTCACCGATCCCGAAGATTTTGTGCCTGGCGATCGCGTTATCGAAAGTCTCGAATCGGCAAAGATTCTGTAGGTGAAGAGCTATCGTTGGATACCGAGGCTAGAGCTAACTTGCGACAGAGTCATGTTTGTACAAGCTCAACTCCATCTCGCATGCCGACCTAACTCTTGACAGCGGAGCCGGTGGCCTTGGATGTGAGATCCTCAAGAACCTCGCCCTCTCTGGCTTCAAGAACATCGATGTCATTGACATGGGTACGCCGAGCCCGCTCCGTTTACACACAGCATACTGAACGACGAGACAGACACGATCGATGTATCCAACCTGAATCGCCAGTTTCTCTTCCGCCAGGCAGACGTTGGGTCATACAAGGCCGAGGTGGCCGCACGCTTCGTCGAGAGTCGCGTCAAAGGAGTCAAGATCAACCCATACTGCGGCAAGATTCAGGACAAGGACGAGGACTACTACCTTCAGTTCAACATCATCGTCTGTGGCCTGGACAGCATTGAAGCAAGAAGATGGATCAACGCCACTTTGGTCGGCATGGTCGACGAAGACAACGTCGACAGTCTGAAGCCCCTAATCGACGGCGGCACTGAAGGTTTCAGAGGACAGTCAAGGGTTATCCTTCCCACCGTCACGAGCTGTATCGAGTGCCAGCTGGATATGCATGCTCCTCGCGCTGCTGTCCCTCTGTGCACCCTGGCTACCATTCCTCGTCAGCCTCAGCACTGTATCGAGTGGGCCCATCTCATCGCTTGGGAAGAAGAGCGCAAGGGTAAGAATCAAAACAGGGACATATGCTATCAAGTCACTAATCCTTTCCAGACATCACTCTCGACACGGATGACACAGAGCACATCTCCTGGCTGTTCGCAAAGGCTCTCAAGCGTGCACAAGAGTTCAACATCCCAGGTGTCACCTACTCGATGACTCAAGGTGTGGTCAAGAACATCATTCCCGCAATTGCCTCGACCAATGCCATCGTCGCCGCTTCATGCTGCAACGAAGCCTTCAAGATTGCAACCGGCACCAATCCATTCTTGGGCAACCCTGGCGCCAACAATTACATGATGTACAGTGGTGACGACAGCATCTACACATACACGTTTGAGCACGAAAAGAAGGACGACTGCCCCGTGTGCGGCAACCTGGCCAAAGAGATCTCTGTCAAGAAAGAGTGGACTTTGCAGGATTTTGTTGAACACCTGGCCGAGAGACCCGAAGCACAAATCAAGAAGCCGTCGATCCGAACCGAGGAGAAGTCGCTCTACTACTCGGCACCTCCTAGTCTCGAGGAGCAGACGCGGCCAAACTTGAAGCGCAAGCTGGACGAACTCTTGTCAGACGGACAGGAAGTGGGTGTTAGCGACCCTGCTTTCACCATCGACTTCAAGTTCAAGGTCCGCTTCACCTAGTGATAGCCTGCACAGCTGCATAGGGAGCGAGGATGATGAAGTTCTTTTCGGGGATGATGGGATGAAGCATAGCGAAGGCGTTTTGGGAACAACCATGGCTCCGAGGTAGAGGGCTGCACCTGGCGTAGATGACTCGACACACGAGACTCGAATATACAAAATGTGATCAAGCAAATTGCTGTTTGAAAGATATGAGATGAACGAGAAATAAAGAGTGATATAGACGAGGTTGGTGGGGCTGACGCCGAGGTCGACGAGTGCGTGGAGCTACGCGTGCGTGCCCAAAAGGGGCAGGCAGTTTAAACAGTCGTCTTGTATTGTCAGGTCGCAACAATGAGTGCAAACCTGCCGATACCATGAGCTATCAATATGCAACGTCTTACTCGACGTCCAAAGATGAAAACCGCCTGACCAACATGTGGCAGCGGCTTGTGCGACAATCGCAGTATGACGCCAAAGGGAAACCGAGGACGAGACTGGCCATTGTCCGCCGACGTCTGCCGACACTACCGACGGCCATCTTCGCACTGTGGTTCTTTGTACTGCTATGGGGGGAGCGCAGTGTCTTTGGTAGCAGCATTGATGCCTGCAAATGGGACCAATGGGAGAACTGGGTATGTCGTAGCACACGTCGCATGCCCATCTCTAGCTAACCTCAACATGTAGCCCTCGGACGCGCAGCCTCACCGCATTGCACTCATCGCCGACCCTCAGCTCGTTGACCCACACACGTATCCTGGCCGACCGTGGCCCCTCTCCTCGTTGACCATCATCGCGACCGACAAGTACATCAAGCGTTCTTACTACCTCCTTCAACGCCATATCGATCCTGACACGACCTTGTTCCTGGGCGACTTGTTTGACGGAGGAAGAGAATGGTCTACACACTTCGAAGGCTTCCAACCTTCGGAGCAGCAATGGAAAAAGTACGGCGACAAGTACTGGCTCAACGAGTACGACCGCTTTGGCAAGATATTCTTTGAACAGAACCAGGTTACTGGAGGTCTGCCTGCCCACAAGGTCAAGAAGTTCGTCGCCAGTCTTCCCGGAAACCACGACTTGGGTTTTGGCAATGGCGTTCAGGTGCCCATCCGGAACCGCTACCAGGCCTACTTTGGCGAGGGTGACAGGGTGGATGTTGTAGGAAACCACACCTTTGTCAGCATCGACGCTGTGAGCCTGAGTGCCATGGGCCAACCAGACAGCTCTCCAGAGCTTTGGAATTCGACCATGCAATTCCTGGAGAACGCCCAACATCTCAAGCACAAGGCTGTGCGCGCAGAGCTGAACGAACAGCAAGGCCTCATACCACACAGGAGATGGGCTCATGCAGTCACGCACCCTCACGATCTAGGCCGCCAACCTACAAAGGAGGAGCTCGCAAAGGAGTCAAAGCCCGAGTTCCCTACCATCCTTCTCAGTCACGTCCCCCTGTACCGTCCAGAAGGCACTCCCTGTGGTCCTCTGCGCGAAAAGTACCCGCCAGCCGCGCCGAACCTCAAGCACGACGAGCCCAACGCCATTCGTATCGCCGGTGGCTATCAATACCAAAACGTCTTGACACGGGAGATTTCGACCACAGTTGCGAAGAAGATTGGCAACATCGCGCATGCCTTTTCAGGCGACGACCACGATTACTGCGAAGTCGTGCACCCCGACTACGCCTCCCGACACGACAGAGGCATCCGCGAAATCACCGTCAAGAGCATAAGCTGGGCAATGGGCGTCCGCAAACCAGGCTTCCAACTAGTCAGTCTCTGGAACCCAGTCGACGACAACGGAAACTCTCTCCGCGACGGACCAACACTGCAGACCCACCTCTGTCTCCTGCCAGACCAGCTCGGCACCTTCATCCTCTACGCCATCCTAGCCGTCTTTTCGCTAATCGCTCTCGCCATCAACACCCTCATCCAAGTCCGAAACGATGAAGCCGCAGCCTCACTCTCAAACTCCACCACCCTGCCCACCTCGGAACAACTCAAACCCCATACCACAACACACGCCAACAAAACCCGTTCCCGCGCCCCCTCTAGCGGCGCAAAAAACTCCATGTCCCACACCAACAGCACCCTCTCCGCCCGCACCGCGAACGTCCGCACCCGCAGCGTGAGCCCGGCACCCGGCTACGTGCTCCCCACCGCGGCTCCCACGTCTCTGATCGAGAAAGCAGGATACCATGGCAATAACCCCGCGTACCAAATGTACAACAGAGAAGACGTGTACGATGAAAGTGACGACTGGGGCAATCCTGTCTTCAAACGGGCGCCGCGGCCGAGTGTGCCCAAGAGTTTTAAGAGAAAACTTTTGGATAGGTTTGCGAGGGAGGTGTTGATGGCTGGGGGGCCGGCGTTGTTGTTTTATTGGTGGTTGTTGAGGAGGGGGTGATTGATTAATGGATGGGGGCACGTGTATTTCTTTTTTGATAGACGTTGAAGCAAAATCATTAAATTCGAGTTTCGGCAATACTCGTGTAAAGGGTACAACAATTACTTTCTGGATATCCAATGCAGAGAAACACGAAAATCAATCTTCGTTGCATTAAGAAAAGCCATCTGATGGGGTGCAAAGAACTAAGAACAATACACCAAAAAGAAAAAAAAAAAACCAACCAAACTCCCTTGATCGTAAAATCATCAAACAAACGCCTCCGAAAGAGAGAGAATACGAAAAAAAGGGCCTATTCCATCATCTTTCATCCCTTGCGTGTCCTTGAACTCTCAGCCGATCTTACAAAAAGCCCTTGCTAAGACTGCTTATCCGCTGCGGCACCTCGAGCGAAGGCGGCAAAGGCCCAATGGAACTGCCTCTCCTGCTGCCATTGCCCCCGGCATCACTGTACGCAGCGAGAGCGCTCCTCCTCACGCTGCCACGTTCAATCTGCAGTCCCTTGATGCCTTCCAGCTCCCTCTCCAACCTCAACCTCGTCTCCCTTTCCTCGCGCAACTCTCTCTCTGCGCGTTTGGCAGCGAGTTGGTTGGACGAGTCGCTGGCCTGCAACTCGTCGATCGTGGCAAGCAGGTTTGAAATCTTGTCGCGGGATTTGTTGATGTCGTCGGTGAGGAGCGAGACGCTCTTGTCGCGTCGTTCGATCTGGGATTGCAGGTCGCGCACCGTGCGGTCCACGTTGCGGACGGTGCGGGCCTCGGTGTTGCGTGTGTGCTCCAGGTCTTCGAGCTGGGCTTCGAGTTCATGGATGCGGCCGTTGAGGAAGCGGACGTCCTGGCTGACGCTCGAGTAGCCCTTGGTCTCGAGATCGATGCACTTGAGTTGCAGATCCTTCATGGATTTTTCCAATGCTGCCTTTTCTTTGTGAAGGTTGACGTTGTTCTCGCGTTCGGTGACAATGTCTTTTTGGATTTCTTGGGCGAGCGCTTCGGCTCTGCGCATCTTGCCTACTGCAGCGGCGGCGACGTCTTCCTGGTGAGCGAGAGTCGACTTGAGTTCGAGCAACTCGCGATCTGCGGATGCTGCATTGCGCTTGGACGGAGAGCCGTTCTGAGACAGATCTTCGAGACGGTCGGCGGCCTCACTAAGACGCGCCTCGAGTCCCTTCTTTTCCTTGACAAGCATGTCCCTCTCGGCAACGACATCGTCAACGTTGGTGCGAAGGCTGCGAACCTGGCTGAGAAGATCGACAATCTTGCTCTGAGCCTCGTTGTGGGCATTGACAGCCTCATCGCGAGAGTTGGACAAGTCTTGCAAGGCAACATCAAGACGTGACTTTTCCTTGGCCCAGGTCGAGCTGTTCAAGACTTCATCATCCCACTTGTTGCGCAACTCTTCCAACTCATCACGCAGACGACCATTCTCTCCGCGAACATGAATGACATTCTCGCGCTCAATCTCTAGCTCGTTGCTAACGGCGGCAAGTTCTGATTGATACTTCTTGCGAGTCTGCTCCATAGATGACTCCTTGTCTTCAATGTCCATGGCGCGTTGAGATCTGTAGTCTTCAAGCTCGTTCTGCAAACGCTTCTTTGCTTGGAGTGCACCGTCGAGATCAGCAGAGAGGTCTTCGATTCTCTCCTCGTACTGTTGTGTTTGGCGCTGCAAGTCCTCAACCAGGGAGTCCATGTGCTTGCGTTCTGACATGATGTTTGCGCACTGGTCTTCGACTTCTCTAGCCTGAGTCTTTGCAAACTGTTCTGCTCTGGTCGCCTTGAGGACAGCAATCTCTGCCTGCTCGAGTTTGCCAAAGTACTCGTCAGCCCGGGCACGGTAGAGGTTGAGGCTAGACGTGACGTCAAGCAACTTAGATGTCTCTGCATCGAGTCTGATTTGCAGGTCAGAGAACTCGTCAAGCAGCTGCTGGTGGCTTGCAGCCTCCTGTTCTCTCTCATAAGACAAATCGGCAAGCTCGGACTGGACATCACGAAGCTCGACATCAGAAGAAGCCTTACTCTGCTTGATCTCATCGAATGCAGTCTTCGCGTCCGCGAGCTCGGAAATGGCTACGTTGTGTGATGCAAGTAGAGATTTACGTGACTGCTCTTGAGAGTTGATGAGGTCAAACAGCTCCTCGTGAGACTTGGTTTGCACCTCAGAGAGGGAGAGCTGACCAAGACGAATGCTGTTTTCCAAGGCAGAGACTTTTCTGGAAGAATCGTCCAACATGTCGTGCAACCTACTGTTCTCAAGGGAGAGCTTCTGTACTCTGCGAAGCGAAGGGCTTTCGTCTTGCAGGTTCTGCTTGGACGGGCTGCGTCCGATTTGAGCTTCCAAATGTCTGTTATGCATTTCAGACATTTGAAGCTGATTCTGAACCATCTCAAGCTCTGCTGCAAGATCCATGCGGTTGTTAAAGGCGGCAGTGTCGTTGGTACGATCGGAGCGTGCAGAATCTGTAGTGTAGTTGCTTAGGTGACGCTGGTTAGATGGTGTGTGTACGGGAGAGAAAGGCTTTCTAGACTCCCAGTCCCTGCGCATAGGGACAGGCGAGGCGCGAGCATTGACCTGGTTCGAGTTCATCTCCTCAAGCAGAACGCGCTTAGCGTTAGCATGTTTGAAGTCGTTCTCTTGCATCTCGTCCTGGTGATGAGCACGCAGATCGTTCAACTGCGCTTCAGCACGTGAGAACTTCTCGTTCGCGATATGGAGAGCTTGTTGAGATGCTTCCAACTTCTTTGCCAGATCGACAGTGCGAGCCATATCGGGCTTCATACCATCAATGTTGGAAGGTAGGTCCTTCATATCCGGATCGAAGATCTTCTGGAGAAGCGTAAGTTGCTCACGACACTCGGCAAGCTCGTTGTTAGCGCCGTCAAGGCTGGACTGTACGGCACGAGTATTCGTCTGGGCCTGGGTACGTAGTTGTCGTTCAGTTTCCAGTTTGCGGTTTGCCTCGGCGAGTTGGAGGTTGACGGTCGAGGAAGCTTGCTCTGCGTTTCTGGTCGTACGGTGCTCACGAGTGATTTCGTGGTTGAGATCCTCCAGACTGAGGGTGAGTTTCTCCTTCTGCTTCTCCAGAGAGTTGATTGTCAAGTGTGCATCCTCGAGCTGACGCATGACCTTCTTCGCATTCTCTTCAGCGTTCGTCTTTTCGGCATTGAGTTGGTTGATCTTTGATCGCTGTGTGTCAGCAGCACGAGAGTTCGATCGAGCAATATCCAAGTTCTTTTGCTGGAGCTTGTTCAACAGGGCACGATTGTCGTTCTCGGATGCGGTCAGGCGCCCCTTGATAGTGACCAACTCCCGCTCAAGGCGCTCTTTGTGCTGGTCCTGATGGAGACGGAATGAATCGTTGCCGGAGATGAAATCCTTCAAACGCTGTACTTCTGCTGCCATCTGGCTCTTGTCTGCCTCGAGGTCTTCGACTTGCTGTTCCATGTTCTGCAGATCGCGTCGTAGAAGAGCTTGTCGCTCATTGGCTTGACGAGTCACGTTGCGTTCGACATTAGCCTCGGCCTCAATCTTGGATTCTTGGAGATCCAGGAATTGCTTTCGCAGATCCTGGAGCTCGGATTGGTAGTCCTTGCGCTCCTTCTCTGCAGCGGCGCGAGCCTCATTTGTCCTGCGTGTGACATCTGACTGAGCGTACATCTCCTTCTCAATCGTGACTTTGGAATCATTGAGAGCATCAAACTCTCGCTTGAGACTCTCGTATTCACTCTGAGCAATCTTCTTGACGTCGTCACGCGACTGACGCTCCCGGCTCAAGTCAGTCTGAACTTCAAAGAGTTCGCTCTTGAGATCCTCAATCTGCTTCTGCAACATCTCAGCCTGGGTATCTGCCGAGGTCTTGTCTTCCAAAGCTCTTTTGGCGTCTGCGATTTCGCGCTCGAGTTGAGCCTTTTGTGAAGTCATGGCCTCCATCTCGGCCAAAGTGTCTCGTAGTTGACTCTGGATGCTGTTGTGCTGACTTGTTAGAGTCTGCTTTTCCTGCTCGAATCGCTTGCGGTCGTCTTGGAATCTTTTGAGGTCGGTCTTGAGAATAGCGAGTTCACTGTCTTTGCCCCGAATCAAATCCTCGTAGCTGGTCGAAGTGGATGCGAGTTCAGACATCTGTTGGCGAATCGAGCGGTTCTCATCCACAAGGTCCTTGATCTTCTTTTTCGACTCTT
The DNA here is from genome assembly GCA_019677095.1 of Aureobasidium sp. SLJ-2021a. Lineage (NCBI taxonomy): Eukaryota > Fungi > Ascomycota > Dothideomycetes > Dothideales > Saccotheciaceae > Aureobasidium > Aureobasidium sp. SLJ-2021a. The sequence continues at coordinate 108,642 of JAHRBU010000019.1, read as the reverse complement.
GGACATCCTTGTCGGCAGTTGAGAGCTTGAGATCAAGTTCATGATCGTTCGCAAGCATCTTTGCCTCCATGTCTTGGAGCTTACGATCCTTTAGACTTACATGACTCTGGAGCATCTTGATTTCTTGACCAAGCTTCTCTTCGAGTTCAGTAGTCTGTGAGCGAGACTGTTCGACCTCAACAAGCTGGGCGTCCAGAGCAGTAATTCGGGAGTTCAGATCGGTCTTCTCGCCCTCCAACTTGGTGATGATCAAAGTTGCTTGCTCCACTTGTCGATGCCATTCATCTGCTTGCTCTTCAGCCCTTTTCTTAGCCTCCATAAGTGCCTCGAGCTGATCTTCCAGCCTTTCCTGGTCTTCGAGGGCACCCTGAAGCTTCTCGCTCAATTCAGACTCTCTGTCTTGCAGCCTTCGGAAGATATCTTCTTTGTCAAGTGCAAGAGATCTCTCGCTCTCAAGAGTTTGCTGGATCTTTTGGATTTCAGATTCAGCGCGTCTGCGTTCGTCTTCGATCTTGAGTCTGGCTTCTTCGTCTTGTCTCATCCTTTCCTGCAGTTTCAGAATCTCTTCCTCACGCTTCTTGACCTCATTCGACTGTCGGGTGGCTCCAAGAAGCGGTCTCATCGTAACAAAGAGGTTCCACCACGGATTGGCTTGCATTTGCTGATACGCCTTGAAGTTGCTTTGGATGATACGGGTTGCCTCAGCGCGGTACAGTCTCTTGTGCGCAATGCGTCTTTGAACATAGCCTCGCGCAACAGATTGAAATCTTTCTACGATCTCTCGGATGAGAGCATCACGTTGTTCTTCCAGTTCAGCAAGAACTCCAGCTCTGAAGAACACCTTTGTGAGACCAACGCGGTACCAGGACGGGTCCAAGTTCAGCTTCTCGAGTATCAGCTTGGCTGCAACTTGACCCTCGAGTGGGCCCTTGGGCATCTTTGTGCAGAGAACTTCGTAACGTGAACGGAACTCGGCAAAGGGCAGTCTGTTCGGGAATCCAGTCCTCGCGATACGGATACCCTCGAGAACACCGTTGCAGCGCAGTTGGTCGAGAACAAGCGGTGCGCTGAATTGTTTCGGGCGTTTCTTGTGATTGGGAAGAATACATCTGACGAAGTGGGGGTGAGTCGAGTGTAGTTGGTTCATAAGCGTTGACAGATTCTCCTTGTGTCTTTGTGCGACTGTCCTGAAGAGGCCCTTCTTGACTCGACTTCTAGTTGCACCCGCTTCCTCATCGTTGTCTTGGCAATCGGCAAACAGATGGGAAACATGCTTGTTGGTGGAGGCAGCGAGAAGACGAGTCACGTTATCGTTCATGGGATCTTTGTTCTTCTCCAGCCAGCCTTCGGTGGAATACTCTACATCAGCGGCGTAATGCGTCAATGTGAAACCCTGCTTGAGGAGCGAGCGGCGATACTTGGAGGACTTGCGATCCCAGAGAGAGTTCAACTTTTCGGTGAATGACTTGTCGGTGGCTTTGGGCATGACCGAATCTTCGTCCAAGCAGGAGAAGATACCAATGGGATTGGTCACTTCAATAAGCTCGATTGTGGGCTGCAAGTCCTTGCCAAAATCGATGAACTTCCACTCAATCTGCTCTCGAGCGTATTCTTCCTGTTCTAGAACGAACATGTGGTGATTGAAGAATTGCTGCAGCTTTTCGTTGGTGTAGTTGATGCACAGCTGCTCGAAGCTGTTTTCTTCGAAGATTTCGAATCCAGCGATATCCAAAACACCGATGAAGTACGTGTCATCCATGCCCGACCCGGATCGATCCAGCTGTTTGTTGATGCGGTCTACGAGGTTGCCGAATCCGCGTTCGTAGATACCCTTGGCAAGTGCATCGATGGCCAGGCGAACCTGCTCCGGTGTTTGGACCTTTTTAACCCACTCTCTGCCAGCCTTGACACGAGGGTGAAGCAAACCTTCGACGAAGGGTTCAACGGGAATGCCGACCAGCCGGCAGAACTTCTCGACGCTTTCCATTGCGTTGGCGGCCAGAGACGCCTGATCTGCACGCATGCTTTCCTTTGCGACAGTAATGTTGCCCAGGTGGAGGATGGCAGCGACAGTTTGCAGGATCGACTTCTGATCTTTGTCATTGAAGCCCATGATGTGGAAGGCTTCAACCAGGTAATTCCACTCGTCCTTGTCTGAGACACCAGAGATGACATCGTTGCCCTGCTTGGTGTACTCGAAATCTTCAAGCTCCATGCCGTCAAGCAAGAATTCACTACGAGTAGCATCGTCCACACCGGAAAGGAGCTGGTAGAAAATGTGGTAACTTCTTTCTTGCGAATTCAAGCGCACCACTCTGCTCTTTTCAAGGAGATACCAGTCGATGAAGGCGCCAGCAATTTGGCCGGCTCGGGTGAAAGCGATACGGATGAACTTGCCGAAACGTGACGAGTTGTTGTTTCGAACAGTCTGAGCGTTACCGAAGGCTTCAAGAATAGGATTGGCTCTCAGAATCTGTTCAGACAGATTGGAGGGTTGTCTCGTGGTGTTCTTAGCGCGAGGGGTGTCTGATGTAGCCACAGCGGCGAGATACTGAATGACTTTCTTTGTGTTTTCTGTTTTTCCTGCACCAGACTCTCCTGTGACGAGGATGCTCTGGTTAGTGCCCTCGTCGACAAGATTCCTGAAGGCCTCGTCGGCCATGGCGAAGATGTGTGGTTTGGTGTCTTCGCGGCTTCTGCCTTTGTACATGTTGACATAGTCGCGGCCGTAGATGGGAAGAGGGCAGTACGGGTTGACTGTGACCAAGAAGAGGCCGGAGTAGGTGTAGATGAGATCGGCCTGGTAGCGCATGTGCAGGTTGTGCACGACCGAGGCTTCGTTCAAGTGGGTGAGTTCAGCCATGTCGTCGGCTTTGTCGAATTTGGCAGGATTGACTTTGTCGACGGACTCGGGATCTACATCGCGTTGCTTGGGAGTGTCAGCAGGCGCCATTGCAAGGCGGTGGGATGGGACATACACTGCCGTCGTCACATTGAACTCGTAGTTGACCATCGGCCAAGTCTTCGACAACCCAGCCACGGACAAAGGCGTGTTCGGTATCCTTGACCCAGACATAGCGCTTGCCCGAGAAGTCGTTCTCGCCTTCTATGCCTCCAACTTTTTCTTCGGCCCCGTCCAGACCTTCTGCTTTGATGAACTTTGGAGCGAAGGTGCCTGTGGGAGGAGGCTTTATTGAGCCTCTCCGTGAGAGTCCACGTTCCAAAGAGCCAAAGCCGAGCTCTGCGAAAGACTGGTGACGTGCGTGTCCGTTGGTGGTTGGTGGAGACATGGGAGGCGGCAAGACGGACGAGCGAGACCGAGCGTGTCCAGGGGGCGGACCTGGAGAAGTGGTGGCACTGGTGGCGGTATGAGGGGTGTCTCGCCAGCGCTGGCTCCCCGTGGGAGTGGCTATAGCCATGTGGGATGTTCACTGTTGGGTTAGTATACTGCGAGGATGGTGGTGGTTTCTAGGAACGCATGTGGGCGTGTGGATTGAGCAGTGACGGGCTCTCAGAGCGACATTTCCAGGAATTGGGATATTATGTACAGACGGACGCTGCTGGCGGTATAGGAGGAGGCTCTCTTGGGCCGCAATGTCGGTCGCATGGGCGAGGACGCAGGTGTTTATCAACAAAGCTGTCTGTTTATCGTTAGCGTCAATCAGCGGGCCGCCTCGTTTCAATGGTGCGCGGGCCGTTTCCAAAACTCCAGGCCACTCACACGCTGAGAGTGCACTCAGCACTGCGACTCTGCCGCTCCGACAATTCAACACGCTTTGAATTTGTCTCTGTTCGTTCACAGTCCCACTGAGGGAGCAATCAAGTACAGTCTTTTGCTTCTGACGCGCGTTTGGATAAAACAGCCCGTCCGTCGCGTCCAGCTGGTGATTTCTGAGCCCCTGCGTGAGCATCATCGCGCTTTCCACACTTGACCGCGCACGCATACAAAAGCATTCTGCTCCCGCACTTGCCTTCGACGCGACAAGTCACTGCGCACAGCATGGCACACTTTCCTCCATGGCCTCCTGCCGCTGGCTCGCCGTCTGCCCATCCTTCCAACTATCCTCCGCCGCCGCCTCTTCCCCCATCGACTGCAGGACAAACCATGGCTTTACCGCCAGAGCTGCAGGCTTTGAACATCACTCCTCAGCAGATGGCTGCATTGTTAACTCATCTTCAAGCCGGCACTTTCCCTTTCCCACCACCTCCTCCGCCGCCTCCGCCACCGCAGTCTTATCAGTCGGTCGCGCCCTTTGCACCTGTGCCCTTTCCACCTCCCGTGCCAACCCAGGCTGCTGTCGGTCAAAATCTGTCGGCGCCAACTGCTGTACCTTCTCATATGGACGTCGATCGCGAGGAGGGCGAAGTCAGCGATGCCTCGCAACACGTCAACCGTATACCATCCGCGCCAACAAATAAAAAGCGCAAGTCGCGCACTTCTCAGCTAGCCCACCGTGCAGCTCCTCAGCCCAGCCCGTCGTCCATTCCTACAAAGAACGTCTCCGATGTAAGTCAGCCCTCTGTACAGCAGAAAAGGGAAGCCGTTCTGCCTTTCATTGCTGCATTGCACCAGGAAGGTTTCACCTTCGACGAATTCCTTCGCGAGGGCTTCGAGGAGAGCTTGCTTCGTCAAGTCTATCAAGATTTGCAGATCCCTATTCCCTCACTACAAGTCCCCAGTGCGCAAGTATCAACCACAGAGACCATACCTGTAAAGGCTACAAGTACCGCACCCACTCAGCCTTCTCTTGTTGTTCCTGTCAAGGAGACCAAATCCGCTGTTCCTGTCAAACAAGCGGCACCCGTGAGCCGTCAAGATTACCTGGCACGTCTGCAAGCTGCGAAGAACAAGAAAGCGGATGCTGCGCCTTCCAAGGAGCCTGTGCAGTCTGCGAAATCTGCAACACCTCCTGTAGCCAAAACTGAGGATGCACCTCCACCAGTCGCGATCCCTGGTCCGGTCCAACCCAAACCCGAAAACGTACAGCATGCCACTCCCTTGTCGGCTCCAACGAACACCAAGCAGTCTCAAACCACCGAGCTGATTCGTAAAAAGATGGAGGCATTGAAGGCGACTCAGCGCCGTTTGGCCAACAACTCCCCTCCTGCTACCTCGACGCCCGGTACACTGTCCACGACATACACTGGAGAACAATCTCAACTCAAGCCTACGCCGCCTCCACCCACTAGTTCCTTCTCCACCACTCCGTTGGCATCTTCTCAACTAGCAACTGCAAGCTTGATACCTGGCCTACGTATGTCGACTTCAATGGCAAGATCTCCACAACCTCAGCTTCAGGTCCAGTCTGTGGTCTCTACTGCGCCATCCACTTCTGGTGCCTCGGCAGGCTCTTCGAAGGATTCCACACCCCAGCCTGCTATCACGTCGTCTGTACCTATCGCCAGAAAACGCCCTGTTGCCTCCGACCTCAATGAGGCTCAAATCGTTTCTGATCATCATCCGTTCAAGAGGCCGTTTGGGCAAAGCAGGCAGAGCAGTTTCGATGCAGGAATGATCATTCAGGTCAGCGATGATGAAGACACATCTGGTGATGACGATGATGAGCTGAGCAGTGCAAAGCCTTCGGTCAAAGCAAGCGCGGTCCCTACTGGCCAACGTGACAAGAATATTCGCGACCTACCTCCTCTACGAGACTTCCCTCAGCGATCGGCAGCATTCCACAAACAGTCGGGTGTCTTCACACCACCCCTAGGCACCCCTGGCATATCGAGCGATGCTGAAGAACTGAGAAGGAAAGAGTTGGAAATAACATCTCTCAATCAAAGAATTCAGGAGTACGAGAAGCGCAAAGCTGCGCTCAAGGCGAAGGCCAATGTCACTCAAAGCCAACCCCAGACTCCATCTCAGATTGTTCCAGTCTCTGAGAAGACCTCCGCGCTTCCTGCCCCCAGCGCTACAGCGTCACGTGAACATATCTCGGCCATCAGCCGGTCTAAGGAACCTGCCGACCGACGCACTGAACTCAAGGCTGCTTTGACTGCACGCAATGCCGATATTGACACTCAAAAGGCTAGAATTATTGAGATGCAAAAACAGATGGCTGATATGCAGAGGCAATACGATCAAGACATGGAAAACCAACAGAAGCTTCGTGAAGAACTCGAAAGCCTGGACGTCAACACTGAAGGAATGACCCAATCTCAGATGGAGGCTAAGAAGCAGGAAATTGAAGACCTTCACGAGATGGAAACTGCCGGGCTCGTCTCAAACGGGGCTCGTTCAGGCAACGACTTCCCGGTCACAGAATCCAATCAAGCTGACGACATGGATGTGTCTATGAGTGAAAGCGATTCGGACAGCTCGCCAGACGATACAGCCGCAGACCGTCGGTCAGCCGCAGTTGCTCAATCTCCTCGGGGACACAGAGATGTGACAACATCAAGCCCTGGTCGTGCAAGGGTCCTTGACGACATCCGTGCCGACCGTGCCAAAGCAGAGCAGATCAGAGCTCGGACTGACGAGTCCAGTTCTGATTCGAATTCAGGCTCGAGCATGTCTGAGAGCTCAGAATCAGAGGACGACGACGACAAAGAAGAAGAAGGTCCTGAGTCCAACAACAATATGGCGACAGATGTACCTGATAGCGTTGATTCTGATTCTGGAGATGTGGAAAGCGTTAGCAAACCTGCAAGCGTTGAGCCAGGGGTCGCCGAATCCGAGGACAAACTGGTGTGGCTGTTCATCAGGAACCTGCCTTACACTGCAACTAACGATCTCGTGCGCTCTTTCTTCGAAGCCTATGATGTGTAAGTCAAGGATGTTTGGATACCGATATTCGAGCTGACATGAATGGGTTTTAGCAAGCGCACCCATCTCCCACGGCACCCTACCCGGGACCAAGGTGCAGGCAATGGCTTTGTCAAACTCCCTCTCTCGCAAGCTGTTGCTGCGATCGACCAGCTCAGTGGACGCCAACTACAAAACCGCAAAGTTTCTATCCAGATATCGAAATTCGAGCCCAAGCTACCACCCTCGCCATCACCCGAGCCAAGCTCTGCTTCATCCGACAGTAGTAGCGATGACGAGATGGACATCTCGACAGATTCTGGAGACGAAAGTGAAGGCGATACGAGCAATGTCGCAGCTGTTTCCACCGAGCCGAAAGAGGATGCTCCTACTGGTACATCAGTAGATGACGCTTCGGCTTCGGATGCATCGGCTGATGGGGAGGACGATGAGAACATGGACGAAGACGAAGACCGCATGGACCTCGAGTCTTCGGACGCATCCTCCGAAGAGTATTCACCAGAGCCTGCTGCTATCCCTGTTTCTTCACTGCCTCCGTCTCAGTCTAGCAGCAGACTCAATCTTGCTGACGATCTAGCCCCTGAATTACTGCCAACTGCCGAGCAACAAGTCGGCGTTTCCGAAGCGGTAAGTTTGATCAACAGGAGCCAGCGTGTGCTGACAATGGTGCAGGTCAACACTGCCTCGTCCGATGGCACAACTTTCAAACCATACGAGAGTCTGCTCAAGAATTTCAAGGGCTATCGTTACCATCCCGACTATCCTCACGAAGTACCGGGCGGGTATCGTTCATTGACTTATAGTCATCAGATTGATCCCAACAAGGAGCTTTGCCGCTACGAAGTTGCCTCTGGTGTTTGCAACGACAGTTCGTGCGAATACCAACACTTCAGCGACATGGCCGTGTCTGGTGCGTCCGAGGGCGCGACCTTCTGAATTTCCTTTGTTCATGCATCCACCATTCTTCCGATCTATTGCTTCCAATCAGCGACCACGCACGCTTGGCACGATATGGTCTACGACACTTCTATAACGCGTTCTGATATTGTACGTGCGGTAGCTGACTTAGGGCACTGACATTGCAGACGATACCCTTCTTCTCCAAATGGGCATGAGTGGCAATCCTGGCAAAGACGCAGAATACAGACAAGGCTTGAGAGACATCCTACAACAGATGAGGGATGATGGCAATCTCGAGACCGAGGCTGTGGCTACACGCGTTGCCCAACACCGAAGAGATTTCTTCAAAGATTCGTCTAACATACTTGGATTGATGTGAAAACGGACCAGCGATCGAGACTTTGATCTCATGGACTGTTGACCCGATGTTCTTGTTGTCCGTTGGCGCAATCGCAGAGGCGAACAACATACTTCACGACACAACCACGACTCGCATGTAGCGGTCGTCAATACTTGCCAGTGCCTGACAGCTTGTCAGAATTCGTACGTGCAGAGAGCATTTTTTTCACACCAACGACAAGGAGTCAGCAGTCTGAAAAATTGTAGACTTTTGTCGGATGGGAGGACGAAAGACAGAGCGCGGAAAAGACATGATCGCAGAAGCCGAGCGGAGATGCACGACCGGCGAGGGCGGCTAAGAGCGTGGAAGAGGCCGTGCCTCGCAGCCTCTCTGCCAAAGCCCGTCTACCGGCTGAAATGACGATTCGGGAACTGTGGCCCGATAAAGGATGAACACCAATAGAAGGCCCAGCCATAATCAGATAGAAAGAAACAAAGACCTTCCAAACAATGCACTCCTTGTCAAAGGTGCCTACACGTAGTAGTTTGCAAGTGCTGCGCGACATCTCGATGAGCAGCGTCGTCATCGTGCGATGATGTCGGTCACCGCTTTCCCTCGCTCGGCCTTACAGTGGTCTCCAAGAAAGCTCGAGCAAGACGTGCTACAGCAACGGTTCTGTGAGTCAGGCAGGCGGTCCCGGCGGGCGATGCTCAAGGAAATGTGAGACGCCAACCCAAGTTTCGGAGCGCTCGGCGTATTTAGCCTGCCCACGTGAAGGCACGGAAGAACTGGAACGAAGGCAGAAGTGACGGAACTACGGTGGCGGGTGCTTAGGGGACCCTTGCCCTCTCTGGCCTTTTGGTGAGAGTTGGGTCTGATTGACATAAGCGCGGGGCTCGCTGGGTGCTTTTATTTCTCCCAACAACAATTGAAACTTGATCTTCTTTCCTACTCTCCTACACACATCTCTGTTCTCTCTACCACAACCCAATTCTCCTCACTCACAATTCATCATGTCTAGCTCCCTCGACCAGCTTAAGGCCTCCGGCACCGTATGTTCTGACAGCTCGAGCCCCCTTTGGAGGGGTCAATTGCCGACGCATTGCTAACAATCCCTCAAGGTTGTCGTCTGCGACTCTGGTGACTTTGCTACCATTGACAAGTACAAGCCTCAGGATGCCACCACCAACCCTTCCCTGATCCTGGCAGCCTCCAAGAAGGCTGAATATGCCAAGCTTATTGACAACGCTGTCACCTACGGAAAGGAGCACGCCGATGGCAGCAGCATCGACGACCAGGTTGATGCTATCCTTGATGCCCTCCTCGTCCAGTTCGGCAAGGAGATCCTCAAGATTGTCCCCGGCAAGGTCTCCACCGAGGTTGACGCCAGATTCTCCTTCGACACCGACGCCAGTGTCAAGAAGGCCCTCCGTATCATCGAGGTGCGTTGCATCATAGCTCCAACTTTTTCGTGTGGACTTGACTGACTTTTGTAACAGCTCTACAAGGAGGTCGGTATCGAGAAGGACCGTATCCTCATCAAGATTGCCTCGACCTACGAGGGTATCAAGGCTGCCCACATCCTGCAGTCCAAGTACGACATCAACACCAACTTGACCTTGATGTTCTCGCCTGTCCAGGCCATCGCTGCCGCTGAGGCTGGTGCTTTCCTCATCTCTCCCTTCGTTGGCCGTATCCTTGATTGGTACAAGGCTACCCACAAGAAGGAGTACAAGAAGGAGGAGGACCCTGGTGTCAAGTCCGTCGTTGAGATCTACAACTACTACAAGAAGTTCGGCTACAAGACCATCGTCATGGGCGCTTCGTTCAGAAACGTTGGTGAGATCACTGAGCTCGCCGGATGCGACTACCTCACCATCTCCGTAAGTTGCCAGAATTTCAAGTCATCTTGGTTTCACATTCTAATACAATCCGCAGCCCAACCTCCTCGAGGAGATGTACAACAGCAAGGACGAGGTTCCCCAGAAGCTCAACGCTTCCAACGCTACCAAGCTCGACCTCGAGAAGAAGTCGTACCTTAACGACGAGCCCCTCTTCCGCTTCGACTTCAACGAGGACCCCATGGCCGTCCACAAGCTCAGCGAGGGTATCAGCAAGTTCGCCGCTGACGCCGTCACCCTTAAGGACATCCTCAAGGAGAAGCTCCAGAAGGCTTAAATTCTTTAATTTGATGATGGCTTGGGCGATGTGCATATGACGACTGCCGCGACATGACTTTTCTTTCTCACGTACAACAAAAAAATAAAATACCCCTGTTGTCGTTTTTATCAACTCAATCTCTCTTTCCCTGTGATACGAAAACCAATACAGACACAACACTTTGTCCTGTCGCGTTCAATCAGCGATGGTGCTTCTGCCGGAAAACTCATTTGTCTCCCGGTATGTTTGGCTGACGTAGCTGCCAACAGCAGAAGCCGAGCGTCGAGCGAATGGAAGCCTGACGAAGCACCGGACTTAGGAGCCGCAAAGTGCGAGGGTCGTGCAGCTCTCTGACGAGGAAGGAGCGGGGCTACGGACTTGGCGTTGAATAACACGCCCTCGACCTCCAACCTATCTTCGACCTTCAACCACAACTCTAAGACAAAGCCAAAAGCACAGTTCTAAATCAGTCAAAATGGTCAAAGCAGGTACGTTCAGACACACGAGAGCGGTTCCGTCCAATACCGGACCTGTTTCGAGCTCGCAGAAGCAAAAGCGGGGTCAGGCAAAGAGGAAGAGCAGGTTCCACGCACCTCCCCGTCCACCAAGATGGCCTTGGATGGCAACGGCTATCCAATGGTATCGAGAGAGGCTGCGGACTATTGCCTAGGATCTGTGCGCCTACTACCTTGGGGTTGCAGCCAAAAGGCTCGACAGATCAGGACTTGGAACTCGTTCGTGTATCACAGAGTCAATAATAGAAGCTAACGACAAGACTTGCAGTTGCCGTCCTCCGTGGAGACTCCAAGGTCTCCGGTACCGTTACCTTCGAGCAGGCCTCTGAGGGTGCCGAGACCACCATCTCATGGGACATCACCGGCCACGACGCCAACGCTGAGCGTGGTATGCACGTTCACGCCTTCGGTGACAACACCAACGGCTGCACCTCCGCCGGCCCTCACTGTGAGTATCCTTGCTCGAAATACAGGTGCTAGAAAGAAACACACACTCATACACGGACAGTCAACCCTCACGGCAAGACCCACGGTGCCCCCGAGGACGAGGAGCGCCACGTTGGTGACTTGGGCAACTTCAAGACCGACGGCCAGGGCAATGCCAAGGGCTCCGTCAGCGACAAGCTCATCAAGCTGATCGGTCCCGAGAGCGTCCTCGGCCGCACTATTGTTGTCCACGCTGGTACCGACGACCTCGGCAAAGGTGGCCACGAGGAGAGCAAGAAGACTGGCAACGCTGGTCCCCGCCCTGCTTGCGGTAAGTTTTAGCCACCTTGACATAGACATAGACTTGAGTTGGTACTAATTTTTTACGTAGGTGTTATTGGTATCGCCTCGTAAGCTACGCACATATAATGTCCTGAACATGAGGAATGAGTAGTAGTAGTTTTGGAACAGCCGTCTTCGAGACGTGCCCTTGGAATTGTACAGATGATGATCAATCAAAGAAACAATGACTACAAAAGACCTTTCCTGTATCCTGTTTGCGGCGATGTGTGTCTGAACGAACATGCTGGATCGTACACTGCCTGATGTGGTGACAAGACATATGCTTCCTGCCGTGTGTTGCGTTTGACACGTTTGTTACCTATACACGAGGCTCTGTGATGATTTGAGTATCGACGAACTGAGAGACTTGAGAATCTTCGAGACACGCTGGTCAGCCCACACTACGCACTCTTCTAACATGGACAAAATGGATCGAAGGGTAGGGAACAGCAGAGATGAAGGGGTCTCGAATTAGCGGCGCACTGACTTTGTCGGAGCTCTCACCCCACATGCGCCAGCTGTCTCTATGTTTCTCGGCCTCCCTGAGCCCTTCGAGTTCCTGTATATCGCTGCCTTCTGTCTCTAGAGCAATTGCTTCATTCTGTACAGCTGCTCATTCATCAGACTCGACCTTGACACACAGCATTGGATCCTTTCTAGATTGCATTCTGCTGCTTGCAACCACCCCACTGGTGAGCACGAGACCCCTCGAAAGCCCGGCCACAGTCCACACCACCCCTCTCGACTTGCCACCCAAAGACAGCAACTGATCCAATCCTCCAGCAGTTCAAATCTCTACATCTTCGCCATCACTTGTCATCACTTCACCATGGCTCTCATGGAGGCTAAGGTCAAGAGCGTGCTCTCTGGCGACACGCTCGTTCTACACAACATCAAGAATCCCTCCCAAGAACGCACCCTGAGCTTGGCCTTTGTCAGCGCTCCCAGGATACGCAGAGAGGGCGATGAGCCTGGTGCTTTCGAGTCCAGAGACTTTGTCCGCAAGCTTTGCGTCGGCAAGGTTGTCCGATTCAGCGTACTCTACAACATTCCCACGCCTTCACCTCGCGACTACGGTGTCATCATCCTGCAAAGCGGGCAGCATCTGCTCGACCTCGTTGTACGTGAGGGCTTGGTCAAGCTAAGAGACGACGCTGGTAAAAAGGAGGACACACCACAGGGCACCGAGTTGCTCGAGAGGTTGCAGGCCCTCGAGAGCCACGCCAAGGTCGACGAGAAGGGCCTCTGGAACTCCAACCAACAACGCATCGACAACGTCCATGACCTGTCAGACCCAAGGGCCTTCGCAGAGGCTTACAAGGGCCAGCCCATTGACGCCATTGTCGAACGCGTCCTGAGTGCAGACCGCCTCATCTGCCGTCTGTTGGTGCAGCCCACAAAGCACACCCAGACCATCGTTCTGCTCGCCGGCGTCCGCGCTCCTGCCACCAAGCGAATCAACCCTTCAGATCAGTCGGAGCAGCCCGCAGAGCCTTTCGGTACTGAGGCACACCGCTTCGTCGAGGAGAGACTGCTGCAGCGTGGTGTCCAGGTCCGCATCCTTGGTGTTTCGCCCAACAACCTCCTGGTCGGAGAAGTCAAGCACCCCATGGGTAGCATCGCCGAATTCCTCCTCAAGGCTGGTCTCGCTCGCTGCACCGACCATCACTCGACATGGCTTGGTTCTGAGATGGCCAAGCTGAGACAGGCCGAACGTCACGCCAGGGATAACAAACTTGGTCTGTTCGAAGGTCACGTCTCGCAAAGGTCGGCTGGTACAGGCCAAATCGAAGCCACCGTCAGCCGCGTCTTCTCTGCCGATACCCTCTACCTGCGCAACAAGGCTGGAGCTGAGAAGCGCGTCAACCTCAGCAGTGTTCGCCAACCCAAGCCTTCGGACCCCAAGCAATCGCCTTTCGGTGCCGAGGCCAAGGAGTTCTTGCGCAAGCGTCTGATCGGAAAGCACGTCAAGGTCACTATTGATGGCAAGCGACCAGCCACTGAAGGCTTCGATGAGCGCGAGATGGCCACTGTCACTTTCAACGATGAGAACGTCGGTCTCATGCTCGTCGAGCAGGGATACGCCTCAGTCATCAGACACCGCATGGATGATACCGACCGTTCGCCCATCTACGACGACCTTCTCGCCGCCGAGGAGGCTGCACAGAGCGCCGGCAAGGGCATGTGGAACCCCAAGCCCCCCAAGAAGACCGAATACGTCGACTACAGTGCTTCCGTTGACCAGGCCAAGCGACAGCTCACTCTTTTGTCCCGCCAAAGAAAGGTCCCTGCTGTTGTCGACTTTGTCAAGAGCGGTAGCAGATTCACCGTCCTGGTACCTCGCGAGAATGCCAAGCTCACTTTCGTCCTGTCTGGAATCAGCGCACCTCGCTCGGCTCGTAACCCCAGCGAGAAGGGCGAGCCTTTTGGTCAAGAGGCACACGATTTTGCAAACCGCAGATGCCAGCAACGCGATGTTGAGATTGACGTTGAAGGCACCGACAAGGTTGGAGGCTTCATTGGTCAGCTGTACATCAACCGTGAGAGCTTCGCCAAGCTGCTCGTCGAGGAGGGTCTGGCTTCGGTCCACGCCTACAGTGCAGAGAAGTCTGGCAACGCAAACGAGCTCTTCGCCGCTGAGCAAAGGGCAAAGGAGGCCAGACGTGGCATGTGGCACGACTGGGACCCTTCGAAGGAGGCTGCTGAGGAGGGCGAGGAGTTTGACGCTTCTGCAGGTGCCGCTAACCTGAACGGTGATGCTCCTGTCGAGCGTCGCAAGGACTACCGCGATGTCGTCGTGACTAACATTGACTCTACCAACGCACGCATCAAGATTCAGGAAATCGGAACCGGCACAGCAGCTTGTAAGTTTTGATCTCTCTTCCGTGCACGAGACACGCGCTGACTTTTTCCGCAGTGACCGACCTCATGAACTCGTTCCGCTCCTTCCACATTTCCTCCTCTGCCAACAAGCCCCTCGAACAAGCACCCAAGGCCGGCGACTTTGTGTCTGCTAGATTCAGCGAAGACAACGAATGGTACCGCGCGCGCATCCGCCGCAACGACCGCGAGAACAAGACGTCCGAGGTCGTCTACATCGACTACGGTAACAGCGAAACGATTCCATGGTCGCGCCTACGCGCCCTCGACCCGACCCGCTTCGGCGTGCAAAAGCTGCGCGCCCAAGCCCTCGACGCCGTCTTCTCCTTCCTCCAATTCCCCACCGCGCCCGAATACCTCCGCGAAGCCGTCAACATCATCAGCGACTCCACCGCCGACCGCCAGCTGGTCGCCAATGTGGATTACATTGACCCTCGCGAGGGAACGCTGCACGTCACGCTGTTTGACCCCAAGCAGAGCGACACCCTGAACGAGAGCGTCAATGCCGACATCATCTCCGAGGGCTTCGCCATGGTGCCCAAGAAGCTCAAGGCCTGGGAACGCGCTGCCGGGGATGTGCTCGCCGATCTCCAGGCTCGCGAGACAGAAGCCAAGGAACGCAGACTCGGTCAGTGGGAGTATGGTGATTTGACCGAGGATTAGGTGTCTCTGTAGAAAGTGTTTTGTTTGCCTGATATCATTCCATGATTGGCTTCCTTCATGTTTTTGTTCTTTCTTTTTTTCGGTTATTGGTTATGAAAGACAAAAGAACACAGGAAAAGGCAATTCTTGTTTGTATACATTTTGAGAAAAGGAAAATGGACAGGTTGTTGTGTACGTCTATACTATTCGTCATTCTCTTTGCCACGAACGTGAATTCTTCATCTGTGATTTGCGGTGACCGTGATTGAAGCTTCAAGACCCTGGCATACTGGACTTTGAAGTCGTGTTTCTTCAACAATGCAGTGGAGTACAACAATCCGAATCACAAGGCTTCTGTATTCTCATCGGATCCGACAATACGATAGAGAATCATGTTTGCTCGTGTAGAAGAAAGTAATGAAATATCTGATCGTGGGACAGGTACTGTAGGAAGTTCTGGACGAAGCCAGGGTTATCCCCCAAAGCACCATGATATGGAAAAAAATTCAAGACAAATCGAATGAATAACGAATGTTTATTTCCTACATCGGTGTCTCTAGTTCTAACTATGACAGTGTTCGGAACATCTTCCAACATGTACCCATCTCTATTCCAAATATTGTTCCAACAGTTGTTCCTTTCAAATTTACTCTTTGTACACGGCTCGCTAAGCGATTTATATGATCTACGAGGTGGTGTTGTAACCAATGCCCAGACCGACAGGGCAGTTGGGAACATTGGCTTGCCATTCAGGGCTCATCTGTGCGTACTTTGGCAAGTACGAGTTGGTGGTGAAGTTCTATTCGCCTCGGTCAGTAACATGTCTTGGAAGATATATAACAAGTATGGCTTACCTTGGGCAAGTAGTAAGTGACCTGGTCGTTAGTGTAGCTTCCACCCAGCCCGTTCAGAGCCTTGACGACGCTGCCGGCAACGTAGTCCAGGAAGATCAGATCGACGACGGCGTCAGCGACCAGGGTTCCGTTGGCAGGAAGACTGCCGTTGGCCTGGAAGAAGTTGGGGATGGAGTAGTAAGGAATCTTGGAGTGGATGGTGTCGTCTCCATCAGTACCGAAGTCGTCGGTGGTGGTGTATCCGGGTGTGGTGGTGGTCTGGCGTCTGATGATGCGACCGCCAGGGTATGAGCGCTTGGTGATAAGGTGATCGTGGGTCACAGGAGGGTCGATACAGCTATCGAGCGAAGGGTTCATCTGAGCGAAACCGAAGTCCTCAGTAGAAAGATCACGCTTCGATGGGTAACTGCCACTCTCCAGAGCGGCGAGAACTTGGCTAGCGAGATGGTAAGGGACGTCAGGAAGGTATTCGAAAGCGTCTGTGAAGGGCGAGACGATGAAGCTTGAGTCGTAGTCAAAGGCTCCCTCAGCTAGATCGAATCTGATGTGGCCAGAGTTGGTAATGATAAGACGGGGCTTGTCGGCTCGCTCCTCGGTGACAATGGTGGCCGAAAGTGCCTTTTCGAGAAGAGAGTAGATGGAGCCTTCGGACTTGAACGGTGCGCAAGAGAGACACCAAGTCTGGGGAGCGCAGCCATAGATGCTAGTCAAGTTCAGCTCTTGGCGGGTGGCAGTGATGTTCTCGGTCACTGCCAGACCTTTGGTGGTGTCGAAAGCCTTAGCCTGGCTGCCTGCAGCGTGGTACTCGAAGGTCATACGGTTCCAGTCCAGGTAGCGACGGAAGAAGGTCAATTCCGAAGCGCTGGTGGGAGAGGCAACACTCGCAGAAGCCGAAGCCGTGCCAACCTTCTTAGCCTTCATGGTCGGATTGGGCACTCCCTTAGGGTTGGCCTTGCCCTCTGGGTTAATACCACTCACAGCCAACCAGCCCAGAGTTTCACAGTATCTTCCACTCTCCATGCCAACAGACTTGTCGTCGTAGACTGCAAAGTCACGGATGTGAGTGTGGCCACCAAACATCTGGATTGGTGTATCGGGCTTGATGGCGCGAATGGCTTGGTAGACAGTTTGCAGAGTGTTACTGCTGCTCTCGCGGCCGACGGGGTTGTGACCGATCAGCACAAAGGCATCGACGTTCTTGTGGTTGACAGCGTTGATGAACCACGACTCCTTGACCATATCGGCAGCCTTGATAACAACAGAAGCATTCGAGTTACCAGTAAAGTCGAAGAGCACACCAAAGGCCATGACTCTGAGGCCCTTTTGGGTTCTGAAGTATCTGTACTTCTTACCAATATACTCGAGCTCGCCAGTGCTTGGGTTCCTGATCTGAACATTGCTGGTCAAGTATCTCTCTCCATACGCTTTGGCAAACTGGTTGAAGGTCTCGTAGGCAATCTCAGAGACGTAGAGCTCGTGGTTTCCGATGGTCAGCAGATCGTAGTCCAGTTGCTCGAAGATTGGGTTTGACAATTCTCCGTTGACACCGCCATAGGTAGCAACTCCGGTGGCATCGCTAAGCCCTGCGCCGTCGTGGAGATCCTGGACATGGTGAGCTTGATTTGTTGACATGGCTTTATCCAAGACTTACACCAGTATCAACCACCAGAAGATCAACATCTAGGTCCCTTGCTTTCTGTCTCATCTGCTTGACGAAAGAGACATAGTCACCCCAGTCCGCACCATAGTTCTGCTCTCTGATGTGTCCCTCGAGCCAGCCGTGGGTGTCGGTTGTGTGCAAAAAGTTGAGCTGGCCCCAGGCCAATGGTCCGCGAGGACCAACAGTGGAGTTTTGAGCGTCTGGTTGCATGCGTCGTACATTTCTTGTCATGACAACATCCTGCTCAGGGTGCTCACAGCTCTGGCAGGCCAGGACTGGGGCACCGAGAGCCAGGAGGGCGGAAGCCCAAACACTGTTTCCGACGCGCATATCGAAAGGCCAATGAAAGAACGTGGCGTTAACTGAAAGAGAAGAAGCCGACTGCTTGATGCCACCTACCTGGAAGAGGGTTCTTACCAACCTTTTTAACACAAGGATGCGTTTCTCTCAACATGCTTTTTGCCCTCTTGCACAGACTCACAATATGCAGGCGACGGCTGCTATATGACGGGGATCGCCTCTTTGCTTATCGTCGGCCATTGATAGACCCACGTGCTTTGATAGACCCACGTGCTTGCAATGCAAGAGGAAAGGGCTGAAGTCCAGACAAGCACTACAAGCATGCAAGTTCGCTTATAGACAAGCCTGCTACCAATGACCTGTCTTTAAAGGGCTTATGATTGGTGTGCTTGGCTGGTTATTGCGTTCATTAGTAAGTTGTGTGCGCTCTATATAGACTCACGCCTGGCAGCTGCCTTCTTGGTATTAGCCGCGCCGCGGTTAACGTCGCCCTCCTTTCCACTTTCGCAACATCTCCGACCGCACTCCTGGTTTTCTGGTCTTCTAGCTTTGGTTGAACACCACAATCTTTGTTTTGCGATTCGATAAGAAAGATTCCTCGAACTTCACGAAAGAAGGAAGACTCAAAGGATGGAACTGAATTCTGCCGAGCCCCTAACGACGGCCTTCATTCTGAAATCCATACTACTTTGGAGTGCAGCTGCGACAACATCACTTGCCAGAATCACAATATCAGAGCCCGCCAGCCCTTTTTCTCATGCGATGCATAGCGATATTCAAGCCCGATTGGAGTACACAAGCGTTTAGAAACCAAGGATATTGTCCAGAGAGAGCCAGGTAAACTGCCAGCTCTCGGTCGACCTTGCTCTGTCACTCCCAAACCATGCAGGGGAATGTCTGAACTATAAAATTGCACGATTGTTTGCAAGATCAGAGGTGTACCCAGAGAGAGCCCATGATCTGATGGCTCCCAGTGGATGCTGTCCTGTTTCTTAAAATTTTCGTGCATCTTCATAACCCCGAGAAGTAGGAGGTTTGTCCAAAGAGAGCCAATGTCATCCTTACTCCAAACTCGACGCAGAGTGAATGAGCTATGAAACTGTGCGATTGTATCCAGGAACAGAGGTATGGCCAGAGAAAGAACATGGGATGACGTCTCTCGATGGACGTCGCTTTGTCTCACAAAAACACTTTGTATTCTTACAGCTACACAAAAGACTGGATTTCTTTCTCGGAAGGTCGTTTAGGTACATCACTTTTCATCATTTCGGTGATGGTCTTGATCCCATACCTGGACTCACACCTGCTCATGCTCTGCATCACTTGTTCTTCACGATTTGCTCACTTTTTCATCACGATTTGCTCACTTGTTTGTCACAAACTGCTCACTTTATTGTCACTTGTGGCAGCTCGTCTTTCTCACTTGCACTTGACCTTGATTGCTTACAGCAATAGAAGTCTGAAATATTCTCACAATTCAGTGACTTGTGACGCGGTGGAGGGGCTTGGCCGTAGTTCTGGAGGTCGCTTGCAGTTCTGGAGGCCGCTCGGGAGGCTGCTCGCTCGTAATTCTGGAGGCCGCTCGGGAGACTGATCGCAGTTCTGGAAGCCGCTCGAGTGCTAAAGGCTGCTCGCTCGTAGTTCTGGAAACCGCTCGCAGGTCTGGAGGCCGTGTGTAAAGGTTTAGTGGATCTGCTCGTAGGCCCACTCGTTTGTGTGTCTTCGTTCGTATGTGTGCTTGTTCGTAGCAACTAAAAGCGCAAATCTGCTTCTAGTATCGTAAGCCGTAGCAACGAGAAGTTCTAGTGCGTACAACAATACGGCAGAGGCATTCTCGAAGACTTTCGAGTTGTTTTGACACCAAGCGTAAGTCACGCGTTCTGGTTCCCGATATACACAGCTCCGTGTTGTCCTACGAGTTGCTTCACCGCGCACCCCATTCACAACACGACCCGTAGAATATCTTCACCGCGCGTACTTCTACGGTCGTTTCACCGCGGGTCTCGTAGGTTCGCTTTAGTGCTTACTGCCTTCCGATCCACGACTTCGTCTTTCGACCTTCGACTTTCGACTTTCGACCTTCGACTTGCGTCCTTCGTCCTTCGACCTTTGGATTTACGGCTTACGGCTCTCGACCTAAGACATCTGTCTTCTTACGCAACGATCTTACGCACCTTACGTATCAACCCTGCGCTTAACGATCTTACGCTGTAACGATCTTGCGCTGTAACGATCTTACGCCGTAACGATCTTACGCGACCACCAACATGGCTTTCATAATCGACATACCCGGCGCCGACACCATCATCATGGTGTCCAACGAGGGCAGATACAAGATGCACTCGGCCCAGCTCACCCAAGCCAGCCGTGGCTTCGCCAACCTGCTTCAAGTCGCCGGACCTAGCCTGTCACGCGAGGGACTCCGTATCGGCATCCGCTACCTCATCGTGCTCCAGGACTTTGACGAGGCCACCAACAGACCCATCTACCCCGTCTTCAGACGCATTCCTGTCGATCAGGATGGCCGTCCTGCTAAGAAGTACAGCTTGATGCACGAGAGCGATGAGAACCCTCGTGTTCGCTCGACTCTGTTCTCCGACTATGACAGATTGCTGCGTGTTTTCGTCAACCAGCCTATCACCTTTGATGACAAGAGCATCGACACTCTGCTTCCCGATGCCATGGGCCTGATCGAAGTCGCTGAGAAGCTCGGCTCTGTAAGTTCTCCTGCTACTATGGTTAGACAATATACTGATCAAAGGTTCTAGATCTCCGTAATCGCAAAGATCATCGAGAACCACTTGTTCGCCAAGGGCCAGGACATCTTCAAGGCCATCTCCGTCAGCCCAGTCATCTGGATCGACGTCGCCTACCGCATCCAGTCCAAGGTGCTGTTCAAGGAGGCTCTCATCCACCTGACCGGCAACTACAACGCTCTGGCCCTCACACGCCCTGACGAGGCCTTCGTCGAGAAGTACCCCAGAGCACGTTCGATCCTTGATCAGCTCACCCCTGAGCTTCGCGACTTGGTCGAAGGCAAGCACGCCGAGTTGAAAGCCATCTGTCAGAACGTTGAGAGATGCGTCAGCACCCACTACCCTCCCGGTATCCAGAAGGCTTCTGTCACTGGCCAGGCCAAGACCGACCCTATTGGCAGAAGCGACTATGCCAAGGATGTCTTCACCTGGGTCAGCGTTGCCCTCTACCGCCACTGGTGGGGTCAGACTATTGCCGGCGTGAGTCTTGATTTCCTATCCTTTGCTCTGCTCGCAAACCCATCACTGACTCTCTGCAATAGGGTCAAACCCACCAGAACAAGTTCGGCGGCCATGACATGTACACCCGCCTCTTCAACGGCGGCAGAAGCTACCTCACTCGCGACATCCAGAACGGTTTCCACGAGCACTTCCCCATGAGCGGCAAGGCCCAGAAGGTCATGGAGAACAACTTGGATATCATCAAGGCCGGCGTGACCAAGCTCGTGACTCCTCTCATGAAGAACGAGAGTCAGCTCGACATTGCCAACTCGCCCGTCAAGTGGCTTACCTGCACCAAAGTCAAGGGTGCCGACTACCTCTGGGACCCCGAGGAGGACCCCGAGGAGGAGCTTGAGCAGGAGCCTGAGCAGGAGGCCGAGCAAGGCGCCGAAGAGGAAGCCGAGCAGGAGCCTGAAGTTCAGCCAGTCTCCGAGAAGGCCAAGGGCAAGAGACGCGCCAACAAGGCTTTCGTTGAAGCCGGACCCTCGAGCGAGCCAGTCCGCAAGAAGAGAAAGGGTCGTGCCGATGAGCCTGTTGAGAAGGGCAACCTTGACGCCGACGAGGACGAAGACGCAGAGGGCGAGGAGGTTTGAACGTCTCAAAACGCTTCCGCATTGGCTGGATGATCCTTGCGCCACACCAACTGAAAGGCCGATAAATCAATGGATTCGGATGGAAACAACAAAGTGATGGGAAAAGAAGACGACAAATTGATGGAACGGAACAAGTCGACACATTGATGAAATCAGGGGAGACGACGGATTGATAAACTCGGGAACCGACGACGAATCGACGACACTAGGATTGAGATGGAGAAAAAGACTCACTATGCTTGCAACGCAGAGACACATCTGCAGCCGATGGATTGCGGCCACAAAGATTGCATACATTACCACGGTCGTTACCACAGCATACTCTACAATCAGCATCACTATTAACAACAATGAGTTTGTTCTGATCCAGGCCTTTCTTTCTCCTGACCACCAGCTCGTGAATGGTTGCTACCTTGGTGATGTCAGTATCGGATTGTGACGTGCAAATTAGTAGACGAGATCTGATGGAATCCGGCACAAAAATGAGCACACAAAACAATGTAAAAGAAGCCTCTGGCTGGTGTATTTTTTTGGCATTCGTAAAACGACAAATTGGTGGAAGAGAGAAAATGCGCCAATTGATTGTCCCCAAGAGTCGGGTCGAGATGTTTCCCTGTATCGGCTTCTTTCTTGATGGTGGGGAGGGTGTGGTGTAGTGACAGCGGGACGTTGGTCTTGTAGCGGCTGCATATATACATGTGTCGGAGATTGACTTGGCGCGTGTTTGAAGGTTGGATGTACGGGATGATTGCGACGAGTTTAGTCTTCGTAGCCGGAAGGAGGGCTGCGAGGGCCCTTGGGTACTGCGGATGGAGTGTCAGTCGGGATGTTGGGCGCGCGATTGAACGAGGTGCTGGGTGCAGGAGTGGTAGGGGTAAAGAGACGCACTCGGGTAGGTCAAAGGAATCTGAGGACGAGGGCCGTCGCCGAAGCGGGCGCGCATGGGAGGGACGACGAGAGCCATGACGGGACCGACGCTGCCGACGACGATGGACCAGAAGATGGCGGGCTTGTTGCGAGCAGCCCACTTGATGTAGAGACCGGGGGTCGACCAGAATTGTACGGGAGCCATTGTGAGAGTGATTTGGGTGTATAAGGCCGTCGTCGACTGGTTGCGTCGCTTGCTTCGCTCATGCTCGCCGGCGGACGTGGTGGTCACTGCGCATGTCGAGCGGGCGGGCTTGGCGCTGGCAGCTCTCCGAGTCTCCGCATCGCATTGCGCGTTTACGGAGGACAGCTGGAGCTTCGTCTGTGTGCTGTGCCTGCCCAAGTGTCTGCTCTTTCTCTGTTCAATCGAGACACGGCAAACATGAAGAGTTTCTTGTCTTTGTTGCTGCTGGGCCTTGTCAGCCTGGTCCAGGCATTGAGTTCGACAGGCAACCGTCTGCTGGTAGTCCTCGAGGAGGCTTCGGACAAGTCCAAGTACTCGTCCTTCTTTGGCGATCTTGAATGTGAGTTGTGTCTGGTTATATTCTTCGCAAAGAGCTAGACTAATTGAGTTGGAACCAGCCCGTGGATACACTGTCACATACGAATCACCAAAGTCCAAGAGCCTCTCGCTGTTCAAGCACGGCAACCTCGCATACGACCATCTCGTCCTCCTGCCCCCCAAGTCCAAGGGCTTCGGTCCTCAGTTGACTCCCAACATCCTCGTCGACTACGTCAACAACAACGGCAACGTTCTGCTCGCCCTCACCGCCGAACAGCCCATCCCTGCCGCCGTTGCTTCTCTCCTTCTCGAATTCGACGTCACCCTTCCTCCGGAGCGTAGCGCCCTTGTCGTCGACCACATCAACTACGACACCAACTCGGCTGCCGACAAGCACGATGTTCTGCTTATCCCCGCTCCCAAGACCCTGAAGACTGGTGTCAAGAACTACTTCGACGTCGACGGTACCCTTGCCGTCCCTCGTGCTGTCGGTCAGCTCCTGGGCAACGCCAGCCCTCTGCTTGCCCCTATTCTGCGTGCTCCCGAGACCGCATACTCGTACAACCCCACCGAGGAAGACGCTCTCGAGGATGTCTTTGCTTCTGGCTCTCAATTGTCGCTCGTCTCCACCTTCCAGGCTAGAAACTCGGCTCGCTTCACTGTTCTCGGTTCCGCCGAGATGCTGCAAGATGCTTGGTTCGACGCTCAGGTCAAGGCTCCTCGTGCCCCCGAGACCACCAGTACTGCCAACAAGGCCTTTGCCGAAAGACTTTCTGCCTGGACTTTCCAGGAGATCGGTGTGCTCAAGGTCGGCAAGGTCCAGCACTACCTCAACGAGGGCAAGGTCAAGGAATCCACAAACTTGTCCGTCTCCGAGTCCCCTGAGATCAACCCCATCATGTACAGAATCAAGAACGATGTCGTAAGTGTATTCTCTCGCTGTTTCGACTCTCTTCCGCTAACACACATCTAGCACTTCTCGATCGAACTGTCCGAGTACAATGGTGACCGATGGATCCCCTTCCTTCCTGCTTCCGGGGACTCTCTTCAGCTCGAGTTCAGCATGCTGTCTCCTTTCCACCGTGTGACTTTGGACCCGGTCAAGCCAACTACCAACAGCACCGTCTTCGAGGCCAAGTTTACCGTGCCCGATCAGCATGGTATCTTCAACTTCATCGTCAACTACAAGCGTCCTTTCCTCAGCAACGTCTACGAGAAGCGCACTGTCACTGTCCGCCACTTTGCTCACGACGAGTGGCCGCGCAGTTTCGTCATTAGCGGCGCTTACCCCTGGATTGCTGGTATCGGTGTCACGGCCACTGGCTGGCTGATCTTTGTCGCCGTCTGGCTCTACAGCAAGCCTGACGAGTCCAAGGCCAAGAAGACGCAATAGTTGCGCGTCTTTGTATGCATAGAATATCTATCTAGATGAGAAAAGTGATTTCTTTTAATTTTTCAAATCGTTCCCATCGTGAAGAATGCAAACACGTATTCGATCTCATGCAGTCCATCGAGCCCCTCAACTCGAGAGTGTTGTAAGTGTTCTTTCGTGGTGTTGACTAAATGCGGCAGCTTTCCGCGGGTCTAGCCCACGTCATCAACTGGCAACCATCAAGCATGTTTCGTTATAAATCGTCCCTGAAGAACAACGGGCACCTTACTTGAAGCATTGCACGGCGTGTTTTGACAACGTTTAGGAAGTTAGGTCGAGGATCACTGTTGGTTTCTACACTATGCTAACCCATCTCAGGTCGATTCTTTTGTTCACGTCCATCTCCATCTTGCTATACTTCTTGCCCGAGTCTATGTTCAGCCGGTTGACACGCACATCCGGGATCACAAACATTTCTTCTCAGTACCTCGTTCGAAATATGGCCACGGATATACCAAAGTCTGTCCACGCTGGACCAGACGACAGCTGGCACGGCGTGATCGACAAGTCACCCAAAAACCCATTTCAGCCAGAGCAGGGCCGCTATCACATGTATATCGGTCTGTTCTGCCCGTTCGCTCACCGTGCAAATCTGGTGCGTCACCTCAAAGGTCTGCAAGACATCATCGATATCAGTATCGTCAAGCCTTATCCCAAAGGCAATGACAAGGGTTGGCCTGGTTGGCAGTTCCCCGAGTCTGATGAAGAGTACCCAAATGCTACTGTGGACAAGCTATTTGGATCCAAATATCTGCATGAGGTTTACTTCAAGGCGGATAAGGAATACAAGGGCCGTTACTCGGTGCCTCTTCTATGGGACAAGAAGACGGATACCGCGGTCAACAATGTATCATCTTTGACGCCCACTTCGGCTGGCCATTCTTCGGTTTGCTAACGATCAAAACAGGAATCAGCAGAAATCTTACGCTGGCTCCAGACCTCGTTCGATGATCTAGTCTCGCCCGAGAAGGCCAAGCTGACTCTATATCCTGAGCACCTACGTCAGAAAATCAACAAGATTGCCGAGTGGATGCAATCAGATCTCAACACTGGCGTATACAAGGCTGGCTTCGCACCTGATCAGGAAACCTATAACAAGAACATCCCACCAGTGTTTGGTGCTCTCAACAAGCTGGAGAAGCTGCTTCACGATGGCAGAGGTCCTTACGTTCTTGGTAAGGAGATGACCGAGCTGGATATTCGACTTTACGCCACTCTGATTCGCTTCGACACTGTCTATGTACAGCACTTTGTAAGTCGTGTTCCGCTGCAAGTGAGATGGCAGATCTAACACACAGTAGAAATGCAATCTCGGTACCATACGCCACGATTATCCAGTATTGAACAACTGGCTCAAGGGCGTGTACTGGAACCATGAGGAGTTCAGAAACACCACAGATTTCAAGCACATCAAAGAAAATGTCAGTAGCCCGATATCTGGATTCAAGACACATACTGATTGTAAGATTACAGTATACCAAAAGCCACTATGATGTGAACCCCAAGGCAATCACACCGTTGGGTCCTTGGCCTCACATCGAGAAAGGTTACGAGGAGGACTGGAGTAGATTTTCACCAGGGAGTGTTGATATGCCGGAGGTTTTGGAACATGAGAAGACTCTAGAAGTCTGAGATAGCTTCTTGACTCGCTACCATTCGACACAAGTTCGTGCTTAGTGTTCGTGTTTCCAAGCATGTGAAACTGCCACGAGACCATTACCTTGATATTTCCGTTCGTCCAGAGGCACAGAGATTGCGTCCGATACTTATAGAAGCTACCTGGAAGACACGACATGAGATACCAATAATACTTGATGCTGATGTCGTTGTCCTCGAGCACCATGCTGAGACCTTGGGTTTTTCTGAAGCATTGACACAAGTATTGACGCTGAAACGGTCTTGCCAAAAGTCTTGGCTTGCATACAGCCAACCATCGGCAAGCAAACGAAAGCATCCAAAGTCCAACAAAACACAGTCAACCTTTCGACTTGCCTGAAATTCTGGCGTTATTGACTACCCATTACCACCGAGACTTTGACTAGAAAGATATCCAACCACCGTTCTATCTTCACCCATCAACAGCACCACGATGCAGAACTTTGCCATCGAGGTGCCGGGTGAAGCCAATCCTTTAACCGAGCATACCTTGCTCAACGTCCTAAGGTCTGCTGCATCTACGGACCCTCAGCAAGTCCAATCAGGTGCTAAACAACTCGAACGATGGGAAAAGGCCGCCGGCTTCTACAAGCACCTGCAAAGTGTGTTCATCGATAAATCGTTACCATTCGAGGTCAGATATCTGGCCATTATCCAACTGAAAAATGGTATCGAAAAGTATTGGCGCAAGACCGCTGCAAAGTGAGTGGTAACTTCTACTACCTACTCCCTCTGCTTCTACGGGCCAAGAACCTTGAATCTTCTTGGGTATGGTTTCTTTTTACACATACTGATGTTTCACAGTGCTGTTTCGCCTGAAGACAGGGCAATGATCAGATCTCGTCTTCTGGAAAGTGGGATTGAAGAACATGACCACCGCCTGGCTCTCCAGAACGCACTTGTCATTGCTAAGGTCTCTCGATTTGAGTATCCGCACGATTGGTATGGAATATTCTGCTGCTTTGTTTGATACGCAATGCTGATGTTTCACAGGCCAGACATTATCAGCACACTGATTGGTGTACTACGAAGGTCGACAGAGTCCAATGCTAACCCTGTCCACCTCCCTCGTACATTGCTTATCCTCCTGCATATCACCAAGGAGCTGTCCGCTGCTCGTCTCCAGAGGTCTAGAGTCGCTCTGCAGGCTGCTACTCCCGAGATTGTACAAGTTCTCGGACAAATCTATCTCGAGAAAGTACAGTCTTGGCAGGAGGCTCTCAGCAGCAACGTTGGCAATCAGGAAGCATTGCAACAGACGATGCAATCTAGTCTGCTAGCCATCAAAACTCTGCGTCGATTACTCGTTGCTGGCTATGAGTTTCCCAACAGAGAGTCAGACGCGCATCAATTCTGGCAGCTTACTTACGCCCAAGTCGGCAGTCTCATGAACATGATCTCCGCACAGGGAGTCACGCTTCCTGAAGAGCTCGGAGTGCCGCTGGAAAAGCATTTGCTTCAGCTGTCGAAGCTGCATCTGGAGATGGCCAAGGCTCATCCTGCGGCTTTTGTGCTGTTGCCAAACTCTCTTGACCTTGTTCGTTCGTATTGGGCCCTCATTAAGCAGTTTGGAGAGACTTTCGGCTCTCGCTTGACTTCGGGTGTGTCTAGTGGAGATCATGGCGAGCAGAAGCCATTCCAAGAGAAAGTCACCCTATCTGGCCTCAAGCTCGTTCGTGCCTGTATCAAGATGGTCTTCAACCCCGTCCAATCGTTCAAGTACAAGCACCCTCAAGACAAGATTGAGAAGGCAGAGGCAATCGCGGCTGTCAAGGAGCAACTCTTGACAGACGCTTTTGTCACCGAAGTCATGGAGGTCGTTGTCACCAAATTTTTCGTCTTCCGACAAGGCGAACTCGAAGAATGGGGCGAGGACCCGGAAGAGTGGGAGCAAAGTCTGGAAGGCGAGAGCGAAGGGTGGGAGTACAGCGTTCGACCCTGCGCTGAGAAGCTATTCCTGGATCTCGCTCTCAACTTCAGAAACTTGTTGACTCAGCCGCTGCTCAATGTGTTCTACACCGTCGCATGTAAGTCATCACTCATGCTACGCGCCTTGGAATACTGTGAAAAGATGGCCTGTACTGACACGTCGTAGCACCCGATAACGAGGACATTCTGTTCAAGGACTCGGTATACACAGCGATAGGATTGGCTGCCGCAGTCCTGCAACAGCATCTTGATTTTGATTCGTTCCTGGCCAACACAATCGTCGTCGAAGTGCAGAAACAGAAACCTGGATTCAACATTCTGCGCCGTCGTATTGCCATCCTCCTTGGTCAATGGATCACTGTCAAGGTCTCTGCAGAAAACAGACCACTGGTTTACAAGATATTCCAGCACCTGCTTGACCCCAACGACTCCTGCAACGATCAGGTTGTTAGAATCACTGCCGGACGACAACTCAAGAATATAGTAGATGATTGGGAGTTCAGTCCAGAGCAGTTCCTCCCTTATGTTCAGACTACGATGACGCAGTTGTTGAATCTCATCGAGCAAGTTGAGAACATGGAGACGAAAATGGCATTGCTCAACACGATTAGTATTCTGGTTGAGCGATTGGAACATCATGTGAGTGATATTCGCCACACGGCGTTTGATCTCGAAACTAACGATCAAACAGATTGCGCCTTACGCAGAGACGATTATTGGCATTCTGCCTAGCCTCTGGGAGCAGTCCGGAGATGAGCATCTCATGAAGCAAGCCATCCTGACCATTCTCTCTCGTCTTGTGACTTCTATGAAGGCCGCTTCCGTGCCCTTCCACCATCTCGTGTTGCCCATCATCAAGGGTGCAGTTGAGCCTGGATCTGATACACAAGTCTACCTGCTCGACGACGCCTTGGACCTCTGGGCCAACATACTGATCCAAACACCGGCTCCAGCTTCGCCTGAACTGTTACAGCTAGCACCATACCTTTTCTCAATCTTTGAGTTGGGATCAGAGAACCTTCGTACAGCTCTCGACATCACTTCATCCTATTTCCTCCTCGCTCCGTCGGAGATGCTCTCGGATGAGATGCGGAAACCGCTGATGGCGTCTCTGTCTAACCTTGTTGGCTATGTCAGAGCTGATGCCAGCGGGACCGTAAACAACCTCGTCGAGCTCATCATCAGGTCAGCCGAGCGCATTGGAGGCGAGTCTGCCATCAGCACCATCGCCGGCGACCTCATCGAATCCGACTTCCTGCGCAAGCAACTCAGAGGTCTACACGGCAGCTGGGTGGCCCACTGCACCACGGGCCCGCTAGCCAAAGACCCACCCGTCGACGGCATCGTCGAAACAGACTACTTTTCCGTCCTCGCACGCCTGGCCATGGGCTCGGAGAGCACATTCCTGGCCGCCGTGCAAGCCGCCGCCCCACCCATCCCCTTCAGCGACACCGCCACCCAGCCCTCCCTCCACGACTCTATGAAATGGCTGCTCGAAGAATGGTTCAGCCACTTTGAAAACATCGGCGACCCCTCGCGCCGCAAACTCATGTGTCTGGCGCTGACGAAACTGCTCGCCACCTCGCAGCCCTTTATCCTGCGCTCCCTGCAATCCCTCATGACGCTGTGGACCGACATGGTGACTGAAATCCGCGAAGAAGGCGGCGCAGTCGATTCGGACACCTTGGTCTACGACTCGATCGATCAGTTGCGAAACACGGATGCCGGTGTGCTCGAAGCCCCTGAAGATGAAAGGCGCAGGGAATTGACGTTTGCGGATCCGGTGCATAATGTGAGGACGGCGCAGTGGATCAAGCATTACTTGCAGATTGCCATCCAGGCGGCGGGTGGACAGGAGGGTTTCCAGAGCGAGTGGCTGGTCAATGTTGACAAGGATGTCATTGCTGCGTTTGGCGAGCTGGGAATCATGTGAAACAAAAAAGGCAGATGTAAAAGCGTTTCTTTTCCCTCAAAAAAGTGGCAAGCAGAGATAGATGGGTAGTAGGCAGAAAAGCACGAATGAAGCATTGCTGTGCACAGAGGAGAGATCGTCAGACATGTTGTTTTTCTCGCTTGTGAATTTGTCAAGGTGAAGCCGCGATTGGCCAGCTGCCTGCCATATTGTGGACATGACATCTCTAAAAAGTCCTCTGTGACAAGATCTCAAGTAAATACATCATGATCGTCACATAGGGACAAGAACACAAAAACGTATAGCACGTTATCGCCGTTTCCTAGGATCTGTCTGGGTTGGTTGAGTGCAGTAACTCCCAACATGATCTCAGTACGGCAAGGCCCCCCTGTTGCGTTTCCACCGTACGACCTCTACCGCGGTCATTGACGTCTGTCGTTTCAAGATGCTCATCACCACCGATCTCTGCATGTACGTCCGCATCACCCCTCACGTGAGTCTTTTGCGACGCTGCCCACTTGTTTGTTGACAAGATGGTCACATTGTTACGATAGTCGACCGCGTGGGCGGGAAGGTGCTCCGGGTGGTCCATAGCGGCGTATCCATGCCCCCACCACATGCCAAACAGACCGGCTGCATTCTTTGTGCTCAGCGCGGCTTTTGCGTTGTGTGTGGCCCAAAGACCCACCGTTTTGCAGAAACCGCTGTGCTTGTGTTTGAGCAGGTTGCTTGCGGCGTGTGTTTTGCCAGGGGTAATCGCTTCTACTGGCAGAGGGTCGCAGAACAGAGTCAAGTGCTGGAAAAAGATGCCCTTGAAGGTCTGGGAATCTTGACTGCAGGAGCCGCTGCGATCGCACAGTTCCTCTAGAATTCCGTGTTGGCCCAGTCCAGCCCAGCTGGAAGATTTGGAGATGGGCGAGTCTGGCTCTCCGGACCAGGACCAGCCGGTGGATGCCATCACGTTGCGTATCAGAGTGTAGCCATCGTCTAGGTAGCTTGTGTTTCCGGTTGCTTCCCAGAGGCCTCGCAGGCCGGATAGGATGACGCCTTGGTTGTAGGTGTAGAGCATTTCGTTGCGGTCGTCGCATTTGCCTGTGCCGATGCTTCCATTTTTCTGGCTGTAGCCTTTGATGTGGTAACCATCCACGTACAAGCCCTGGGTATTGGTCATGTTGCTCTTCTGAAGCCAAGAGTAGCCCTCGATGGCAGCCTTGAGATACTTTGGATCATGCGGTCGTCCTGGCATAGAGCCAAGAGTTCGTGATTCAGAAGCTAAAAAGGGAAACTCGATAGCATCGCCAGGAGATGATAGATACATGGCAATTGAGGCCGAGATGAATAGTTGATTCGTGATTGTGTTCTTGTAGGGCAAAAGTCTGGGATTCCATAGCATGCCACCTCCGCAAAGATCGGTATCCCAGCCTTTGGAAGCAAGGTCCCAGAACAATCGCGCACGATGGCTGAAGGCAGGAATGAATTGGGCACCGTGCCATGATGGCACTGTACTGTTGCGGTATTCGACCGTCTTTATGTTCTCAAGCCACTCTAGAGTTGTCCATAGAATATCATCGTAGGCTTCATTACGGATGCTGAAGGCGTCTTCTCCAAAGTAATAGGCTGCGTTGTGGGAAAAGTATTTGTTGATTATCTTCGAGTAGTGATCATCGTCGGTCTTGCTGCTTGCCCGGGCAATGCTTCCTAATGTGGAAGAAACAGCAGTGTTGATCACTGCACCGGTCCAATCGATAGCTGAAGGCCATGTCCCGATCCATAGCTCATAGAATTGGGATTGCATAACATCTAGGGCTTCTACCATATGCCGGAAGATTTCTCCACTTGTGGTTTCCAGCTCAGATGATTTCGAAGATCCATAATTGAGGGTCAACTGGTGTCTTGGGTCAACGAGTGTTCCTTTGGAGGTCCATGGTTGTGACCAGACACTCTCAGCACTAGATACGAGAAGACATGTTATCAAGAGAGGTCTGGGAACCATGGCACGTGCTCGCTTCGGTGCGGTTGATGGTTCTGGAAATTCTCAATGATATTCCATAGGATCGTGCATGCAGGGTCAAACAGTTGATATATGCAGGGGAAGCGACAACGAGAAGAAGAAGGGGACGCAACCAAGGTGGCTTGGGAGGAGTCGACCGGTATGCCAAGGCGCGGCCTGGCCTCATGATCGCCCTTAGCCGTCGTTGTGCCCTCTACTAATGACTGAAGGTTTGAGGTGAGTGCGACGACTGGACAAAGAAGAAACATGGACAGCAGACAGACATGGAACGCACGAGGCACAATGCAGTATGGATGGGTTGACGGTGCCAGTTGTGAGGTCTCGAAGTCACGGTCGCATGCTCCTGCTGGGTGCTTGGAAGATCATGTATGTATAACACTGAGCCAGCAGGAGTTGACCTCGGGTGTTTGGATTTCTCGAGAACCTACTCGGTCGCCATATATCGGAACAAGGCGTCATTGAATAAATATCACGTCCGGTGTCTCGTGTTCATCAGGTTGAAAATGGTAGCAAAGTTGAGGGAAAAGAAGCTGAACAGGTGAGTTGTCGGTTGGCAACGGAACCGCCGCGAACCTCGGCAAGTTGGAGCTGTATTCATATGCTTGGCCGGGTGTCGCTTCTACGTGTTTTGGCATACTCATCAATACAAACAATGTTTTCTGTTGAATCGTCATGACATCTCCAGACTTTGCTGCCGCTCAGGCGCGCGTGCTCGCTCGTCGCGCAGCTGCAGCTCGTCCAATACCGCCGCCGTCCCCACCAACCCTGCCACCCGCCCTGCTGAACCTACCACCAGGTCTACGCTCACTCGCTTCTACTGGCCTCTCTACCTGGACCGCACTCAGACACAACCCTCCTCAAACAACTACTCCGTACTTTCGCGTTGGCCAGGTAGACGCAGAACTGCTCGATGAGGAGCTCCTGCAATTACTACGCGGCCAAGTCGGCGATGCCCTCAAATACTTCGGCGGCCACATCGCAGACGAATGGTCGTCAGAGATTGGCGCAATTCTCCGAGCCATACTATGGAAGCTTAGTATCTGGGACCGGGGTACGAGCTACGGTGCCAGTCTACAGGGACTGAAGTACGTCGATGCAAGAACACAACCTTTGAGTATTCATGCTGGTTCGGGTCAAGATCCTACAAAATGGCAGAAAGCCGCATACGGTCTCATCACAGTCGGGGGCCGCTACTCGTGGCAAAAACTAGAAGACTGGCTCCTTGAGAGAGAAGGCGGCTACGAGGAGCCTACGCCGCTGGTCAAGAGGCTTAGCAAGCTCACTGGATGGATTGGCATGACACACGAGATGGCAGCTCTGGCGTCCTTCTTGGTCTTCTTGTTCAATGGCAAATACAGAACACTTGCAGATCGACTGCTTCGACTACGGCTTGCTCCAGCATCTGCGCAAACGAGCAGAGAAGTCAGCTTCGAGTACCTGAACCGTCAATTGGTTTGGCACGCCTTCACCGAGTTCCTGCTTTTCCTGCTTCCTCTTGTGGGCATCAGCCGTTGGAGGCGCTTACTATCAAGAGCGTGGAAGAAGGTTAAAAGTATGTTCACTCAGAAGACTAATGAGGAAGATACCAATGCAGGCGGTGAGCTTGGCTTCTTGCCGGAACGCACCTGTGCGATATGCTACCGCGACCAGAACGCTGTGGGTGGTGGTTCGGAAGCAGAAGTACTCGCACAGTCGGGTAACACAGGTGGAGGCGTTATTGGCAGTGCCCAAACAGACGTGACCAATCCATACGAGGCAATGCCTTGTGGATGCATATACTGCTTTGTCTGTTTAGCCCAGCGCATCGAGGCAGAAGAAGGTGAGGGCTGGACGTGCTTACGCTGTGGAGAGGTCGTAAAGGAGTGTAAACCATGGAACGGAGATGTTTTGGAGGATATCACAAAGCCAAACAACACAACGCCGAATAGTCAACCGAAGCTTCCGAGAAGGAAGAGCGTGGGTTTCGTCGATGACGAGAGGGGTCATGAACACGAAGCCACCATCGAGGAACTTGACCCGATGCCTATGGACGATCGCGAGGAACAAACTCAAGATATGGAGGACGTGAGAACGATAGACTCGGTCTCATGGGTGGATGGCGAGTCTGAAATGGACTTTGAAGACGAGGCGGACTACGATTGATCTGAGCCAGCCCATCTTACTGTATGATAATGAACACTTTTATGAGAACATGGTCGTTCTACAGGTGCTTACTGCTTCCGAGAGACCCGTAGATCGATGATATATAAGCATATATACACAAGCAAGCCGGGCCGAAGTGACAGTTGCAAACGTCAATCGCAACTACCCCACCATGAACACCAATACGTCACACAACCCATATATTTTGGTCACCTTAAGGCTCAGTTTCGTTGACCTCCGTCGAGTCTTTCACATTCAACTCTAAACTCTAAAACTAAGATTGATATTCCATACTGTTCAAGCATGGCCAGCACAACTAACAACTCGTCCTCGGAGGGACTGGACATCAAGAAGGTATGCAAGCAATCACTAGCTGAGAAGCCATGCACTGACATCAGGATAGGTAGCCGTGATCGGCAGCGGTAGCATGGGCGGTGGTATGGCTCTTCTGTTCGCTGAGAACGGCTGCCATGTATCGCTGGAAGATCCTTCCGAAGAGGCCATGGATGGTATCATCAAGCAGGCCAAAGAGGAAGGCTTCGGGGACCGTATCAGCAAGCACAGCGACTACAAGTCATTGTGCGACTCCTTAGACTCGCCCAAGATCTTCTTCTTCAGCTTGCCTCATGGCAGTGTGGGAGATGGCGTACTTGGAGGTCTCATGCCCTACCTCGAGAAGGGAGATATCATCATCGATTGCGGCAACGAGCACTGGAAAAACACAGAAAGAAGACAGGGCAAGTGTGTCACCAGAGGTATCAGATACATTGGCTGCGGTGTCTCTGGAGGCTATCAAGCCGCTCGTCGGTATGTTGTCCTCACTCGTCTACAAGGTCAGGACTGACACAGCTTGCAGTGGTCCGTCGATGTGCCCAGGAGCTGATGACCAATCTCTCGACCTGGTCCTTCCTTTCCTGCGCAAGGTTGCAGCAAAGGATCCCAAGGGCAGACCATGCGTTGGTAAGGCTGGCACAGGAGGTGCAGGCCACTACGTGAAGATGATCCACAACGGCATCGAACATGGTATGATGAGTGCCATCTCGGAAGCGTGGGGTATCATGAGAACTGGCCTCGGTATGTCGGAGGATGAGATTGGCGACGTTTTCGAAAAGTGGAACAGTGAAGGCGAATTGGTGAGATGCTATGCACCGTCTGCTGGAACTGTATACTGACTTCCAACAGCAAGGTACTTTCCTAGTCAAGATCGGTGCCGATATCTGCAGAACCAAGGATCCCAAGAACGGCGAGCGTGTCCTAGAGACCGTAGAAGACAAGGTTGTGCAAGACGTTACAGGCGAGGAAGGTACTGGTATCTGGTCAAACGAAGAGGCTGTGGGAGAGCACATCCCTGCACCCACGCTGAGCTCGGCTCACTTCTTCCGTTTGGCTTCAGCCGACCGTGCCCAACGTGACCGCGCGCAAAAGGCATTCGGAGGAGACTTCCCAGCACAGAAACTAGATGTCAAGGACAAGACCGAGTTCTTGGAAGACTTGCGCGTGGCCACATACACAGCATGTCTGGCTGCCTATGTGCAAGGCATCAACGTCATTGACCACAAGAACAGAGAAGTCCACTGGAACATCAACTTCTCGGAGGTTCTGCAGATCTGGCGCGCTGGCTGCATCATCCAAGCCGACTACATTGCTTCTCTGCTCGAGCCCATTTTTGCCGAGTCCCGCACCAAGGACACGATGAACCTGTTGTTCGAGAAGACCGTCGCCAGCGATCTCAGGAAGGGCCAGCCCGCACTCAAGCGTGTTGTGGTGCAGGCAGTACTTGGTGATCATGTGGTCCCTGCCATCTCGTCCTCGCTTGATTACATCAAGTACCAAACTGGCTTGGAGCTTCCGACACAATTCTACGAAGCTGAGCTCGATTATTTCGGCAAGCACATGTACGACAAGAAAGGCGAAGACTCCAAGGGTGCTCCCACCACTGGAAAGTACCACTTTGAATGGAAGAGAGCTTGAGAGGACCTGGCAAAGGTAGTAGCTGAGATTGAAACGACCGAGTATGTACCAAAACAGTAATGACATGACATGATATGAGCAGATCTACAAGTATTGTTGTCCACGAGATATCCAGAACTGAGAAAGAGATGATATTGTGATACCTAACAGACACTGTTAGTTGTTGGTCTGAGTGAGCATTTGTATACAGTGCAGAGAGAAGGGTGAATTTCAGATTCCCGATTATAAGCAGCGACGAAGGTATATGTCGATACCAGCGTACCTTTTCCGGCTCTTCCTAAAGATGTATGGGTAAAGAATAACTCATCATTGTAGAGGTGTGTTTGTGCATTGCTAGAAGAAGCGAAAGAGAATTGGTCAACTTACGTTACCGACAGCCCAGAAGACCATGTCGAAGTGTGATCATGGCCGTCTGGCGCACATTCCAGCGCGTGTTGCAGAGGTGGGAGGAAAAGGTGGGCGAAGAAAATTTGGGACGTGAATGCTGTAAGGCTGAAGGCGGTCGGGAAAGCGGTCCATGCTTGTGCCGAGCGGGCTGCGGACGGCGTGACGATCACGCTCGACGGATGCTCCTGATTATCAAGCCCGCCCATACGAGTAGAGTCTGAAGAAGCCACCTCTCATATTGACGCAGCCTTGCTCGAGATAGCGTGTCTTTTCTGGCCTTGTCTGTGTATATAGCCTGCTTGCTCGCTCTTGCTGCACGCGCCTCTTCTTTGTTCTCACCTTCCGCAGCCGTAATTCTTTCAAAGTGCCAACGGCCAAGAATGCGCTGATCGTCCTCGATTGACCACTTTGGTACGCGACTACCACAATTCTTCTCACCATCCCTTCTTTACTGATTATCGACAAGGTAGAACACAGCATAGTACAATGCGAACACCGGCTGCCGGCTCCTTTTTCCTAGCAGTCTTTGCACTGCTAGGCTCGTCACAGGCTGCTTCCTCGAATCCAGCCATCTGTCCTGTAAGCCGCCTCATCCCAATATTTTATTTTTCCAGAGGAAACCATACCTAACTCGAACATCCAGGTCGAACCTGGTGCCACAGTGTCCGACGCTTGCGCTTCATACGCCGACCTTGACAACCTCAACACCCGCCTAAACCCCGCCCTCCATGATCTCGTGTCCAAGACCGACTTCTTCTCCTACTACCGCCTGAACCTGTACAACAAGAAGTGCCCTTTCTGGTCAGACGACGAAGGTCTTTGTGGCAACATCGCATGCGCCGTCACGACCCTCGAAAACGAAGAAGACATTCCCGCAATTTGGAGAGCTGAAGAGCTCAGTAGACTGGAAGGCCCCAAAGCACACCACCCCGGCAAGAAAGAGCAAAGAGAACTAGAGAGACCACTTCAAGGAGAACTCGGCGAGGACGTCGGCGAAAGCTGCGTTGTCGAGTACGATGACGAGTGCGACGAGAGGGACTACTGTGTGCCTGAAGATGAGAGCGCAAGTGCCAAAGGCGACTATGTCAGTTTGCTCGACAATCCAGAGCGCTTCACAGGATACGCTGGTGAGGGTGCTCATCAAATCTGGGAGGCCATCTATCGCGAGAACTGTTTCTCCAAGCCGAGTTCGAACGCACAAAGCCTGGGGGCTGGTGGCCTGGCTCCTCCTTTCGCCGCCTTTTCGGGCATGCAAGGTCAAGCTGCACAAGACCTCAAATCTGTCATGAAAGAGCACGGTCGTCAACAGGCTTCGCAAGAAGGCAAGCTCGAGGACAACATGGAGTTTGACGACGAGTGCCTTGAGAAGCGCGTCTTCTACAGAGTCATTTCTGGAATGCACGCCTCCATCTCCACCCATCTGTGTTACGACTATCTCAACCAGTCCACTGGCAAGTGGGGTCCCAACCTTGAGTGCTACAAGCAGCGCCTTCACACTCATCCCGAGCGCATCTCGAACCTGTACTTCAACTATGCTCTCATGGCCAGAGCCGCTGGCAAGCTCAAGGATTATGTCCAAGACTACACTTTCTGCACTGGTGACCCAAAGCAGGACAAGCGTACCAAGGACATGGCTCTGAAGGTTGCTAAGACCATACCCGCTGGCCCTGAAATCTTCGACGAGAGTGTCATGTTCCGTGAGAACCCACTTGGCGATACCGGCATCAGCCTCAAAGAGGACTTCCGCAACCGCTTCCGTAATGTTAGTCGCATCATGGACTGCGTAGGCTGCGACAAATGCAGACTTTGGGGCAAGCTCCAGACTGCAGGTTATGGCACAGCCCTGAAGATCCTGTTTGAATTCAACAACGACCAGCCTGCTCCAGCTCTCAGAAGAATCGAGCTTGTTGCTTTCTTCAACACTCTGGACAAGGTCAGCAATGCCATCAAAGCTCTTGGTGACTTCCAGCGCATGTTGGGCGAAGAGAAAGGAATCCCTGCCCCAGAGGTTGTTGCCGAAAAGATGCAGCAGCAGCAAGAAGCCGCCGAGGAAGACGAGCTAGACGACGATGATGCTTGGGAGAAGCCCAAGCCGCCGCCACTGACTGAATGGCAAAAAGCCAAGGCAGAGATCCATCTAGTGTGGTCGGTCACCAAGTTCGTCCTCAAGAGCTGGATTGAGATTCCTCAAACAGCGTAAGTTGTCCTTGTATGCTCACCAAGAAAACGTCACTAATTCGTTCATCAGCTTCATCATCCTCATCACGGAGCTGTGTAGATTGTGGCAACGTTGGCTTGGTCTTGAGATTACACCACGCTCATGGGAGTTCCGCTTGCCCACTACCGATGAGCTATAGAAAGCATCATCAATATAAAAGGGTTACGTCGTTGATGTTTCAGCATATGCATGTCAGTTATCAACTTATCAACATAGCGTTGGCGTTTAAGGGAAAAGGGTTTGCGAAATTCTTTGGGAGAGTTCGGATGCATAGATGTGCCGAGCAGTTGTTATCACTATCAAGACAGAAGAAATGTCGAAGTTGCCTATCGATTTACAAAACCTGTGGTCAAACGGTGTGCCCTGTTATTCGCTTAAACAGAGATGCCTCGAAAGACGAGAGAGCATGAGAGATGCCTGGGTTTCTGCCTCGCGCGGCTCGGTCCTTCACTGTCGTCCTCCTTGCCAAACACTTTTGTCGCGCGTGGACACGCCCCTGACAACGTCCTTCACACCGCACCATTAGCCGAACACATTCAATGGCGAGAGCTACTCGCAACGTCTCTGCAGACTCTGACAGTATATATAGTTTTATGAGAGCTCCTGACCATTCGGACGCATTACGTACCAGACTCGATCAATCCGTCACGCCAGATGCGCCAGTGCTTGTTGACACAAAATCCCTGCACCCATGGATAGATTTAGCAATACCATGGCAGATGTGTTGTTTCATGTCCGTGGCACGTGGAATTATAGATTGGACTCGCTGTTTTGGGATGGTGAATATATTCGGATGGCTGCGTTTCATCTTCCAGCAAGCCAATATGAAGAGGGCGAGTCGCGTAGCGTGATCGGATGTGTATTGTACACATGTTGCGTGGCACGGCATTTCTGCCAGAAGACGCGCCTCTACGGGCTCACACGTGAGACCAGCGGCAGTAGTTAGTACTGTGACGGTTTACAAAAACCATCGAGGTCCCAAACGGCCAACCCCCCTAACAGTTGGGCGGTTGTGGTGGAGTTTTGGCAAGCATCCGGCGGCCGTTAAACATCCATGGTCCACTCATGGCACGATCGCTAAGCCCACGCACAAGAGCGTGGAGTGAAACCATGGCTTGATTAGGGTTGGACTCGCCTAAGCGTCCCGTCAAAGACAACTCTGTGAAGCGTTAAAGAACGTCGATGCGGAGAAGATAGGAGAGTTGAGCCAATCATGCACCTGTGCCTGGAGACGAGCGGGCTGCATAGCGTGCGAAGGTGAACCTTTGGTCGAGTGTCTGGAACTCTGCCCTGCACGATTTTCACCTTGCAGCCTTCCCGAATCGTTGGCGCCCGCCAGAAAGTAGGTGCATTCAAAACGAGGGAGGTGCCACCTCAAGAGAACTTCTCTTGCTCTTTTCTCAAGACACCACCTGTTTCTCCAAGTCATTCCTTGTCACCCTTCGAGCGCCTACTCGTCTCAGGACGTCGCGCTTTATCAACCCGGCTATCGCTTCCTCTCATTTGGGCGACTAACCACTCATTCTCTTACCCATTAACCGCAAGGACTGTGTCCCGGTTAGCCTTCATTCTTTCAACAAAGACCATCTTTCGAGACATCACCCGGCTGTGACATTTTCTGCAAGACAGGAATCTGACAAGACACTCTGATCACACGCTCTACAGCACACACTCAAGTGAACAAAATCTTGTGACCACCTCGGTTACACGTGTGAGACCTGCTACCAAGTGACACTTTCACTCTCACACCCGGAGCTTTTCTCTTCTTCAAAAAGCATTTTTGGTTCTTTGACAGTCACCCACCACTGCTATCTGCAAACATGTCGCTTGTCCGTGCTTTCACCACCAGACGGGCTGCCCGCAAGAACTCAGACCTGGATCGTTCTGCCAGTCAGCGCAACCAACGTCCCAAGATTTCCGGTCCGATCGAGTTGATCTCGACGACCAACACTCTGGCATACGAGGCCCCTGACATCTTCGGAACCAACCCCATCGCTCACAAGGCAGGAGTCCTTGCAACCTCATCCAGCTCCAACAGTCTGAGCTCGCTCGAGTACAGCGACTCTAGCAGTATCGATCACCGCTCCGGAGGAACTTTCACCGACGCTTCTTCCTTTGACGAGTCGCCCCTGTCTCCCGAGCCCAACCATCTCAGTTGCTACTTCAAGCCTTCCGTCTACGACGACCTCCCGCAGCACAGCCGTGACACCTCTGTCAACTCATTCCATCGTCCTTCGACCAGCGACATTGCCCCCGTCCTTCCTCAACGCGCTCCTTCGCACAGCAAGCACGCCCACCAGTTGAGCCACAAGCGATCGGTCTCTCGTGATTTGAGCCACAAGCGCTCCATCTCGCGCAACCCTCCCTCTTTCCCTGAGGACATCATCACTACCAGAGACTCGACCGACTTCTTCCGTGCTTCTGGACCAGTCTCGCCCCACCCCTTTGGCAAGGAGCTCGAGCAGCTCAGCGAGGTTGCCGAGGAGTTTGGCAGCACAGTTCGTGATGTCGAGGCCGACGCAGACCGTGTGTTTATGGACGCCCACGGCCTGGACCACTTCTCTGCCACCGACTACATGATGGAGATTGCAGACATGCTCAATGTCATTTTCGAAGAAGAACCGATGCCGTACGAAGAGGCTGGATTTTTCTGATTGCCGCCCCCAGTTTCAAACAACGGTCGCAAGGCTGGTAACTTGCGGGACCACGGCATCATTTATCCTCCTCTTTATTGAGGGACCTCCGATACGACTCTTCACTTCTTGTCGATTTCACGTCTGACTCTTCTTTACTTCTTACTCTCTTTTGTTTACGTTACCATGGAAGACTGGGGCCCTGATGTATTACTGGCGTTTGGGATATGGATGTTCCCAAAAAAGGGCTATGATGATACGAAATACTCGGGCGGTCTTCTTGGGAGAGGGCAATGCCTTCATCCCGTTCACTCTTTATCTTCTTTATTTTATGACCACAACCTAGGCCATACAGCACGCAGAGAAAGGTGGTGCGGTGTCTTACGTAGCTAGATGTAGCAAATGCACTTCTAAGCTCAATCACATTCTTTTTCGATCAAATCTCCTCCTGTGTATTGCAAGATTCAACAAGATTGGAGTCGAGATGGAAACCCACTTTGCGTTACAATTCTTGTTTGAGTGATTGGTGCGATGGAGAAAAGGCCAATTCCGGCATCTGTTCCTTTGATGGTGGACTGATTCGGACAGCAAGTTCAATCTCTGCCCCAGGCTACCCATCCGCTGTAATTAGCACGGAGATTTACCGGTACAAGCCGGCACTATTGACACCAGCCCGTTCGAGCAAGCCCTGCTACGGCCACGTTTTCTTGACAGCAATAGGGCGAGAGGATTGACAGAGTGTCATCTGTAGTCAAGAGGGAGGGGATTGAGCGGTCAAGAGTGAGTCGTGGCGGTCAAGAGGTTGGTTGGGTCAAGAGTTATAGCAGACAAGAAGAGCCGGATGGAGAGTCAAGTAAATCGAGATGTAGTATAGACTAGTTTGAAACCCCAGGCACAAAAACAAGGCAACTGATAGCATGGCTGAAGCGATGCCGAGAGAGGTGGGATGGCCGGCATGGAGAGCCTTATGCGTGAGGAACAGAGATCACGGTACTGCATCTTGTCGACTAGCAATTAGGTACAGCTAGCTCAATATGAGATGGGTAGCTGGTAAAGAGATCAGATGTAACTATTTGGATAGGTAGATGATGGACGAGTGATGCGTGGAGGCGGAAGGTTTAAGAGTGAGCCGGCGGAAGGAGCCGAGAGCGGGACCGAGGGCTTTGCGGATTATTAGACCAAGCAAGAGTGGGACGTCAACAATCAACAACAACAGTACTTTTTCTCCCACCACTTCCCCTGCTGTGCGAATCTCGGTCCACTGTGCGACACCATCTCGTCATCAACCCCCCCAGATCCATCCATCAGAAGCGCTGTTGAACCCGGCGACGCCGCCTCGCTTTTGCTGCTTCCTATTGCCCCCCTCCAAGCCATTGTTGCGCCAGTTTTCCTTGCCCCGCTCCACCGCTGCGGTTTGATACCAACACAGGCGCAACCCGACAGCGCATCGAGCACTCAGCAAATCCCACCGTCACTCGTCGCTCCAGCTGCAGACCTGTTTTTCGAGAAACACTGCGAATCAGGGGCTCCACCGCAGACACCGCTTGTCTCTCACGCGACATCCGTAGCCGCATCCACCAAAAGCTCTTAACCAGCCCCATTTCTCCGCCATCCAGCTCCAAACCCGAACCAAACCCTTCACAATGGCCAACATGGACATCGACGCCACGCGCCGCAACAAGAAGCCGCGTCCTTTGAGCGACTCTGAGCGCGAGCGCCTGGATGAATTCATCGAGAGCATCCACTACTCGTCGAGGTGAGAAGATCTCTCATCTACTCTGTGATCAGTGCTGACTTGCGCAGATATTCCGACGACCACTTCGAGTACAGACACGTGCAGCTGCCCAAGCAGATGCTGAAGGCGATACCAAAGGAGTACTTTGACGGTTCGCGAGGCACCCTCAAGCTTCTGTGGGAGGACGAGTGGAGAGCTTTGGGAATCACTCAGGTAAGTGCCACTGCGCGCCTCAACACCGAAACGAGAGGCTTACCGTAATCGCAGAGTCTGGGATGGGAACACTATGAGGTCCACGAGCCCGAGCCGCACATTCTGCTCTTCAAGTGAGTCTTGTCCACCTGCGTCCAACAAGGCGCATCAAGCTGACACCA
Organism: Aureobasidium sp. SLJ-2021a; assembly: GCA_019677095.1. Lineage (NCBI taxonomy): Eukaryota > Fungi > Ascomycota > Dothideomycetes > Dothideales > Saccotheciaceae > Aureobasidium > Aureobasidium sp. SLJ-2021a. Next base: position 65,175 of record JAHRBU010000019.1, on the reverse strand, counting down.
ACTCCAGGCGCCCCATCAACTACCAACCTCCAGTGCACTAGGAGTCACTGCCCACGATGAAGACGACGGTGATGACCTCCATGATGCTCGACTACTATTAGACCCTGTTCCCCTTCGAATCTCTGATCGAATCGCGATAGAAGCCACGGCTTCGTCAGAGCGATACACGTACTCAGACCCCTTCACAACCACAGAGCACAGCCCGAGCTTGACACACAAACCAAACAAAAATATCAAATACAGCTTTCCTTGTACCCACTTTCTCCAGACTCGAGCGCCAAACACTAGGGCCGCCAGAACCAAACACAGTTTCACGCGTCCTCAACCGTCACCGAACAAAAACCACATGCTCTCTCACGGCCTTGGCTGACTTGCGGGATTTTGCTTTGCTTCCTTTGATCTTTGACGACCACGCAGCCCGGCAATCCAAGCGATGGGTGATGATGGTTATCTCATTGTTTCTCTGCCTTGTTTCTTATCTGCACACTGCAAGGCGTTTTCTAGTTTTCTGCTTCCTTCTGCTTTCACGGGACAGGGCGTATTGCATTTGTTGGTTTCTGCGTCCTTTTTCCAAGCCCGATTTTCAGGCCTTGCAAATGCTCGGCGAGCAGGGAACAAATGTCATTTCTTAGCGCCTGGACAGCTTCGCTTTTTTTTTCCTGCTTCTTTTTCTTCTCTTGCGTTCCCTTGTACAAACTGAGGGGGGTCCTTTACCGAGTATTGTACTTAGGCTTTAAGAGAAAAAAAGAGAAATGGGACAGCAAAAACATATCAATCCAGCAGTGTTGTAGCATGATATAAACTTAAAGGTGTGATGGATGGGTAAACAGTAACGTAGAGGCTTTTTGAATGTCCTCTGATGTTTTGAATTCTTAAAGGTACAATGTCGAAATGCCTATCAAAAGTGGCAGACTTCCATGCTAACTAATTACCTAGGCTTCGGCAGAAATGTGTCTCGTGCGCCAAAAAGCGCTGTGCATTGCAACCACATACTTATCAAGACCCGAGCACGTCAAGATAGTCACGCCAGGCATCAAACACGAACCTACCAAAGCGTTCAAGGGAGTAACCGAGAAAGCAATATGCTTCTGTATCCTACGCCACGAACTGGAAAAAAGAAACACGATCTAGAGAAGTTGGAGTACCTCTTACAACCCATTCAACCAAACACGCCGCCCTTTTTTCTAGAAGAGTGCGGTTGCTTAGTTGCAATCGGCAGAGCAGTGACGGTCTGGCCTATGCGAATCTTGACCGCGTCGAAAGACACAACCATGTTCTCGCAGAGCTGCTTGAGAATAGCATCGACAGCTGGTTGCAGTTTGAGATTGTCGTCTTCCAGCTTGCGGTCTGGCGAGGGCAAAGACCAAGCGATGCTGATGTGGAAGTAAGGCGAAAAGTCGCGGCTTGCTGCTTGGCGTTTGAGTTTTGTGTAGAGTTGGGGTTGGTTGTGTGCGTGAGCGGCCGTGTTGCTGGCTTGGAGGAGTTGGTTTAGCAGGGTTAGAGCGCTGGGGTCTTGGGTTTGCTGCGCGTCTTGGACGCGGAGCACGAGGAAGTAGCGGCTGTTGTCGTCGTTGGCGTGCCATGAGAGCGAAGCAGGCCTTATTGCGATGGGGTGTCGTAGTGAGCGGATAATTGGAGTCATGCCTTCTGTGATGGTATCCAGAAAAGTGTCTTTGTTCTCGGTACGCAATACTAATGGTGCACTTAGAGAGATGTGCAGAGGCTGTGGTACCTGGAGCGGTGTCTCCAAAAGAGAGTGCACATTTGACGATTCTGGCAAGGCTTTGAGCAGTTTGTTCAGCGTGTCATGTTCAGCGGGGGATGGGAGCCCTGTCGAGGCTGTGTAAGTCTTGTTGGGCTCTACTGTTGGACTGCAAAAACTCTAACATACACTCGAGATAGACGTGGGTGGGCCAGTTTCCCTCGACATGCTTGACGACGCGTCTGCGGCCGTGGTGCAAAGACGGATCGTCAGTGTTGCTGACGCGGACGCTGGACGAATACAGATTCAAAAACGACGCTGGCAGTGGTGGGAGGTCGTCTTTCTGGTCTGCCTCTCTCTTGGGTCGCTTGGCCACAGGCTCGTCGTCCTCTTCGGAATCCGAGTACTCGACTAGTGCCATGCTCTGCACTATCGGCGGATCCAATAGTCAACCGAGGGGTGGAAGTTGGCGGATGTCGAGGGTCCGGGGAAAGAGTTCAATGACATGTGCGTGGTGCAGAGCGCGCGCGGCATGACGTACCTTCCCAAAAAGTGAGTGATGCGAACGACAAGAGCCGTGAGGGAGGTGCGGCCCAGGAAGGATCCATCCTTAATTTTTAAACTGCTGTACCTGCGCCGTCCTGCTGACCTTCCCTTCCCCTCACCTTGCTTCTTGCTTCTGCAGTGCGACAGTTGACCAGACCGACATCAGAAACCGAACCATATCATGGCCAGCGCGAAAGAGGTAAGACCCGAGCTCTCTCTTCGTATCCAGCCTGAACCCCACTCACAATCCATGTCCAGGCTCAGGCCTACCTCATCGATCCCCTCAATGCCCCGGAGCCGTCACAAGAGACTGGCCCCGGTACGCACTTCTACCCTCCCACGGCCACCAAGACTGTATCCCCTACAGCATCGCCTACCGTGTCTTCTCCCGCATCGTCCAAGAACCCTTTCCGTGACTCCATGAATGGAAAGGGTGCCCAGGCACATGTCCGTCACTCTAGCAGAAGCTCGACCGGCAGCAACTCCAACTTCCCAGACTTCCAAGAGGGCCCTTCTTCTCCCCACCGTCGCAACTTCAGTGGTGATCATCTCATGGGCGAGCCATCTGGAACCCGCCCTCGTAGAACCAGCTCACTTAGCCAACGTTACCCCGGAGACACCTCCAACCAGCCCTTGAAGACACTTAGGAAGGACAGCAAGAAGGCCTACCGCGCTCCTCACCTCAACAAGCGCCACATTCCCGGTGCTGACACAATCGACCGTCTTGATCCCACTCCTAACAAGCTACCTTACCACCACGAAGGCCCCTACGATGCTGCCCTTCTAGCCCGTAACACCAGCTACAAGTCCAGCCCCATCGCCGCCCTGGAGGATTCTAACAGAGAAGCTCTCAAGGCCACCCCTGCCGAGAAAATCAAGGATTCTCTCGAAAAACACAAACCTCTTGATGGTGTTGCTGTCGTTCCTCCCGGTGAACGGGATCAGCTCGGCCGTGTCTACAACTACGAGGAGGGAACTGACATGATGCGTGAGGGTGACCCCGAGGGCGGTGCTTACAAGCGATGGCCTGGAGAAGTGAGTCCTCATATGATATTTACTTTTTATAAACATACTGACAAGTTCTCAGGAATACAGCAAGGATGATCTCGAGGGCAAGGGTGAACCGGCATTCTCTCTCGACCGTGCACTTGAGGCTCACACTATCCACGAGCGTGACTTTGATGGTCAGCGTGGTATTGAGCTGTCAGACCGTCCGCTCATGAGCGATTACGACAAGCTCAAGGATAGAAAGAAGCTTGACGACCGTGATCCTGTTGAGATTGCCGGCGGCGAATCTCGCTACGCAGACCTCACGATGGCGGCCGACACTGACGCTCACACCATAAACCGAAGAAGCAGCTTGCGCAAGGCAGGTGAAGGTCTCAAGAAGAGACTGAGTTTGAGAAAAAGACACCAGGACGAGTAAACCTCTCATGAGTGGCTCTGGATTTTCCTTTGTTGTTTCTTTTCACATATTTTTCATAAGCGACAGATTGTACATCATCAGGATGATTACGGACGAGGGGAATGGAGAGGTGGGCAGGGATCGGCCTAGATGGCCTTGATAAATTGTACGATACGACAGGACTTGTATGAATAAGATATTATGAATACTGAATTTGGACTGATCATGGATTATGGTGGTTCGATTTGTCCAATGGAGTTGTACGAGTCTATGAGCACTCTAGAGGATGGTCTGGGCTAAGTTTCCTTCCTCGTCTCTTTAGGACAGTTGTGTTAGCTTGCGTGTACCTATCCGGTTAGGTCAATGTCACTCTCTCTTGCATGTGTGGGTTCTGAGTGGTAACCTGATATGATGTTAAGCATGGCTTGCAGGAATGCTTGCCTTAAGAATACGAATCGGACCATAGCTACTTTTGACGATATGTCTGTGACTCAAAAAGGCCACGGTGAGGTTCATATGGTATTAAGAGCATAACCAGGTCAATCCGAGGATCAATAAAAGGATAGTGCAGTGATCCACGTTGTCGATGGTGTCGAAAATGCTTGTTGAAGGCACAACCCTGTCAACGTACTCTATTCTGGCATCTAGTTCTCGTCTTGCGTGGACGATTGCTCGATCAACCTAGACACTCAAGAGAAACATTGACAAGGGTATGTTGAAAGGGGGCAAGAAGAAATATGGTCATGACATTTACAAGGACAACGCTTTTTCACAAAAACATACACATTACTCCGACATGCTCTCCCAACCACGCTCGTCAGCACCGGCCTCGTCCTCATTCTCCTCGCCATCCTCATCGCTGTCGTCGCTCTCCTCCTCGTCGTTGGCAACAGCCACGAGTCTCTCCTTGACCTCTGTGGCATCGATGCCCTTGACGCGGCCGGCAAAGGCCTCGCGGACGGCTCTGTTGGTGCTGGTGTCCCAGACCTGGACGGCGCCCTTTGAGCCGGCGACGGCGAGACGGAACGCGACCGCCTCGTCGGGGGCAAAGTTTGTGGAGAAGACGCGGCCGACGCCGAGGTCGCGGGACACGACCATGGAGGGCTGGTTGGTGGCTTGATCGACGTTCCAGAGCTTGACGGTGCGGTCGGTGGAGGCAGTGGCGATGAAGCCCGGGACGGTGGGGTTGAGGGCAAAGGACGAGAGCGAGGATTCGTGGGCCTGCAGGCGCCAGATTGCCTGCGTCTTTTCGGGGGTCGCGGGGGCGTTGCGCGCGTCAAACGCGTACAGGATGCCGCTTTCGGTCGAGACGTAAAAGACGTGCTCGTTGTGCGGGTCCCAGCGCACTTGCTCGACGTCCGAGTCGACGCCCCAGCGCTTGGGCGCGGTACCCTCTGCGGCGCGCAGGTCGGCGACGCAGACGGTGCGGTCGTAGGAGCCGGTCAGCAGGATGGTCGAGTGGGCTTCGTGGGGGTGGAAGTGCAGGGCGCAGACTTTGTCGGTGTGGAAGTCGTTGTAGGATTTGGCGCACTGCTGGGTGCTGAGGTCCCAGAGCTTGACGGTGCAGTCGGCCGAGGCCGATGCCAGCAGGTTGCGGTGGAAGCGGTTGGCCGACAGGGCGAGGACCGAGTCGATGTGGTATTTGTCGTTGATCTGCTTGCTCTTTCTCTTCTTCTTCTTCTTCTGGCCGGGCATGGTCGGCGCGGCCGACGTGTCTGCGGTGCCCTGGCCGAGCACGGCGTTGGGGTACATGCAGTCGACCGTGTCGAGGTCCCAGATCTCAATGTCCGGGTCCATGGTGCCGACGGCGACAAAGTTTGCCTTTTGGCCCTCGGGCACGGGCTCGCCGGGCTTGGAGATGGGCATGTTGATCCATTCGACGGCCAGCGGGATGGCGGGCAGCATGATGTCGTGGTGGACGTACAGGTTGTCGGCGTCGTCCTCGTAGACGTAGCACTCGAGATGGGCGACCTCGTCCTCGATGCGCGCGGCCAGCAGCATGTTGTCGGTGGGCAGGATCTGCATCTCCTCGCGCTCCTCGTCGTCCGACTCCTCGCCCTCCTTGAGCGTGATGTAGGGATCTTCGGCGTTGGAGCCGTGGTATGCCAGGTTGCGTACGTTGCCAAACATGCTCAAGGTGCCGTCGCCCTCTCCGTCTTGGTTCTCGGCGGCGTCGTCGTTGTCGTAGTTCTCGAGGTCGTACTCCTTCAAGTCGTCGTCCTGGAGGTCGATGTCCTGTGTCGCGGCGCCGGTCGCATGTGTCTCGTCATCGTCGTCGTCGTCGTCGCTCTCGTCCTTTTTGGGCGCCTTTTCTCCGTTCAACTCGGCCTGGGCGTCGGCGAGATGCTCCTTTGCGTCGTCGAGTTCCAGCTTGGCCAGCTTGGAGATGCGCTCAAACTCGTCCTCGTCAAAGGTGTATTTCGTCGGGAAGGGTGCCGCAAAGCCCCGCGGCACCCATGTTGTCGCTGTGATCATCGACATGTTGTGTGTGTGTGTGTGTGTGTGTTATATGTCTGAATGGTGTGGGAAAAAATGCACCTGCGCTGGAAACTTTGATAATTTTCGAGGCGCGAATGATGCGGGGAAGACTTGAGCCGGAAGTGCCAAGCACGTCGCCGCAAGTTCATACAGAACGCCAGGCACATACCCGCTTCGACATCTCTACAAGCATACACATCTCTGATCAAGACCAAAAGCATCTGACGCAAGTGTTTTCGGTGAGGGTTTCTCTAAGATCATCTTGAGAAGAGTATCATCTCGTATCTCCTCTCAGCTGTCTTGTATCTGGTTAGATCTGACCTGAGAACATCCATCAGACGTTCTCTACCGATAGACGCGTTCGTTCTGTAGTTGTTCGTCCCATCGCGTCACAGAAGCTCATTCTTTAATCTTGGACCGATCAGACCTACCTCACAACTCGACAAATGTCTTCATACAAGCGACGCAAGCTAGACAACGACGGAGACGCCGAAGACGACGGCCACTTTGCCATAAGACCCTCAAAGCCCAACTCTTCCCACCAACGAGATGGCCCACGCAATGGCCAGTCGCAAGCCGCAATCCCGCGCCAGCAAGAATTCGACGGCCCCGAACCTGGAGTCGATGCTCAAGACCAAACCGCTCTGGATCGCGACTGGTACCTAGGCGACGAAGGCGGTGCCACTCTCGGCGACGATTCACACAACCCGTTCGGAGATGACGCCACTTGGGAGGACCAGCAACGCGAGGCCGCTCTCCTGGAGAAGAAGATGGCCGTACGAGCTCGCGGAAACCCACGCGCCATGCAGAGACAGCGCGAGAACGACGCCTGGGAGACCAATCGCATGCTTACCTCTGGTGTTGCACAACGAAGAGAACTGGACACTGGCTTTGAGGACGACGAAGACGGCACCAGAGTTCATTTGCTCGTCCACGACCTGAAACCACCCTTTCTCGATGGCAAGACTGTCTTCACAAAGCAACTAGAACCAGTGTCAGCCGTCAGAGACCCTCAGAGCGACATGGCCGTCTTCAGTCGCAAGGGCAGTAAAGTCGTAAGCGAACGACGTCAGCAAAAAGAACGAGCAAAGGCCGCTCAGGAAGCCACCAAGGTCGCTGGAACCGCTCTGGGCAACGTCATGGGCGTCAAAGAGGAGGATACCGATAGTGCTGCTCCAGAGCCTGCTGGCCAGGAAGAAAAGGGAGGCAGCAAGTTCGCAGAACACATGAAGAAACAGAGCGAGGGCCAAAGTGCCTTTAGCAGAAGCAAAACACTCAAGGAACAGCGCGAGTATCTACCCGCTTTTGCTGTTCGGGAGGAGCTGCTTCGGGTCATTCGTGACAATCAAGTCATTATCGTTGTTGGTCAGACCGGCTCTGGAAAAACCACTCAATTGACCCAGTTTTTGTACGAGGATGGTTACGCGAAACACGGCTTGATTGGTTGCACCCAGCCCCGTCGTGTCGCCGCCATGAGTGTCGCCAAGCGTGTAGCTGAAGAGATGGAGGTCAAATTGGGTGGTCTAGTCGGTTACGCTATTCGTTTCGAAGACTGTACCAGCAAGGAAACGTCCATCAAGTACATGACGGATGGTGTACTGTTGCGCGAGTCTCTTGTGGAAGCCGATCTCGACAAGTACTCGTGCATTATCATGGACGAGGCCCACGAGAGAGCCTTGAACACCGATGTTCTGATGGGCCTGATCAAGAAGGTGCTTGCTCGCAGGCGAGATCTGAAGCTGATTGTCACATCGGCCACGATGAACGCTGATCGCTTCTCGCGATTTTATGGCGGTGCCCCTGAATTCTTCATCCCTGGACGTACGTTCCCAGTCGACATTCAATACTCGAGAAGCCCCTGTGAGGATTACGTGGATAGTGCTGTGAGGCAGGTCCTCGCCATTCACGTTTCGCAGGGTCCAGGAGATATTCTTGTTTTCATGACCGGCCAGGAGGACATTGAATGCACATGCGAGCTGATTGACGAACGCCTAAAACAACTCAACGACCCGCCAAAGTTATCCATCCTTCCAATCTACAGTCAGATGCCTGCTGACCTGCAAGCAAAGATTTTCGACCGTGCCGCTCCAGGTGTTCGCAAGGTCATTGTCGCCACCAATATTGCTGAAACATCACTGACTGTTGACGGCATCATGTATGTTGTTGACTCTGGATTTAGTAAGCTCAAGGTTTACAACCCTCGTATGGGCATGGACACGCTACAGATCACGCCCATATCCCAAGCCAATGCATCACAACGAGCAGGTCGTGCTGGACGAACAGGCCCAGGAAAGGCTTTCCACCTATACACTGAACGTGCGTTCCGCGACGAGTTCTACATCCAAACCATCCCTGAGATTCAGCGTACCAATCTGGCGAATACCGTTCTCCTGTTAAAATCACTTGGTGTTAGAGATCTACTGGATTTCGACTTTATGGATCCTCCTCCACAGGAAACGATCTCGACTTCTCTGTTTGATCTATGGGCGCTTGGTGCTTTGGACAACTTGGGGGACCTTACAGAGCTAGGCCGACAGATGACTTCGTTCCCAATGGATCCCTCAATGGCCAAGCTCGTCATAACCTCATGCGACTACGGTTGTAGCGAAGAGATCTTGACGATCGTATCAATGCTTTCGGTACCATCTGTCTTCTATCGCCCGAAAGAGCGCATGGAAGAGGCCGACGCCGCACGCGAAAAGTTCTTCGATTCATCTTCCGACCACTTGACGCTGTTGCATGTATATCAACAATGGGCTGCCAACGGAAGACGCGACGGATGGTGTGTAACACACTTCCTGCATCCCAAGGCTTTGCGTAGAGCCGAGGAGATTCGCAACCAGATCCGCGATATCATGACCAGCAACAAGATGGAGCTCGTGAGCTGCGGCTACGACATGGAAATCGTGCGACTCTGCATCTGCTCGGGCTACTACCATCAAGCCGCCAAGCGCAAGGGCTTGGGCGAGTACCTCAACCTGCGCACCTCTGTGTCGATGCAGCTACATCCGACGTCCGCGCTATACAACTCTGGTGACCCACCGGACTATGTCATTTACCACGAACTTATTCTTACCTCCAAGGAGTACATGTCGTGCGTGACTGCTGTTGATGCTACCTGGTTGGCTGATTTGGGCGCGGTCTTTTACTCTGTCAAGCAGAAAGGCTACAGCACCAAGCTCAAGCGTACCACCGAGCAAGAATTCAACAAGAAGGTAGAGATTGAGCAGCAGATGGCCGTAGACAGAGAGAAGGCAGCGGCTAGAGCCAAAGAAGAGGAAGACAAGAAGGCGCGGAAACCTATCGTCAAAAAGGTCAGCGCTGTTGGCGCGGTCAGAAAGCCCATTGTTCCCAAGCGCAGGGGCTTTTAGGTGTCGAGTGTTTGTAGTGTAGATATATAGTAAGCGACTCCCTCAGGCGCTTCAAAAGTCAGAAAGGGAAGATGCATCCCATCCGTGCTATTTCAAGCGCAATCCTTCCTTTTCGAGTGAGGCGCGCGCCTACACTATATTGATATTTGTTGGCAGCCTTGCCTATGCATGTATTCTGTTCCCGACATCAAGACGTTGTTCGTAGAAAAATTTCTCAGTGTATCGACCGAGCGACGAATACTACCATGGTGAACAAATAGATGCAAGTACGTTGTCGTTAATCGAGGTGGTTGGCAAAGCAATATAAAAGTCATACACCAGCCAGCCAGCCCACCAGCCCTCGGAAGCACAGCCACCTTGGGGGGAAAACAATGGAAAGCGCGTGGCGCCGCAAGCATACGTAACGGTTCGTAAATACCAAAGGGCCGCGGCCCTATCAACCTACCGGTTTCTACTCTAGTTTGCTCTTTGCATTATTTGATCTTTGTTCCTCCTTGCCTTTTGGGAATTTACCATCTTATACACCACTAAACATTCCCCTTTTCGCACCTTCCTTAAGGGCAACCTCGCCGCACAGGCTCCCTACGCTTACATCGAAATCCGCTCCTGCTTTTCTAGTAAACACTACTGTACCCGCCTCCGCAAATTCGAGGAGCCTCTTGCTGTCAAAGGCGAATTCCTGGGGCAACGAAACGCAGCATCTCGCAAAAGAAAGGCAACAACATATTGAGCATTTGTTTTTCACAAGCATCTTCCACAGCTCGCTCGCTGGAATTACTGGATCGTTACTTCAAAACATCGTTTTCGCTTGACCCAGACGCTGTTCCGTATGGCACCGTCGCAGTTGCTTTTCAAGCGCGCCTGTAGCGACTTTGACGATCCTTACTGTTCGGACGACTATGATTGGTGGTGGAGCAGTGTATGTTTTGTCCTCAAAAAAGAGTTTGCGGGATCAAAAGGACAGGGACTAACACGTTCACTCGCAGTCTGGCTATTCAGTCCGTTACGCAGTCATCGCTCTAGTCTTTGTCGGCATCGCCCTGCTGCTCTTCGGCGCCTACTTCCACGCTCTACGCAGAATGCGCAAGGGTCTGCAGCCCCTCGCCTACCACCGCTGGCTCGTCTCTCGTCGCCGCCACAGAGCTACACCGTACCCCCAGAACAACTATGCCTACTACCAGCAGCAGGACCCCGCATACCCGCCGCAGCAAGGCCACCCGATGCAGAACATGGGCGGCGCGTACCACGGAGCGCCTGAGTTCCAGCCGCCGCCACCTGCGTACGGCAACTGGGAGGCGCCCCCAGTCTACCAGCCCCCTCAGGGTGCCAGCAAGGTTGCCGCTGACCAGAATGCCCAACCTGTGGCGAGAAACGACGTTGCTGGCGAGGGAAGCAGCGCTTCATTGCCGCTCAATAACGTCCAGAACAACACTACCCACCACACCCAGTAAAGAGCTAGCAGCTCACGATGGCTTGACTCCGACTTGACATGAAAGAGATACCCGGTTTCCTTTTCCCTTTGATCATCGTTTTCCTGTTTTTTCCTTTGCTCCTTTTCACAGCGACATTCTGACAGAGCTTTTGGCGTTTTCTTGCTCGGCACGGTGATGGGGGCGTTTTTTTCGTTGCATTGGATCCGTTCCAGGATTGCGTATTGAAAGCATAGTGTATCCACGATTGAGAGAGAGAGCATACGCAACTCGAAAGAAAAACCGACATGCGTTTCATCATAATCATAAACCCGATCCATCCCACCTCGTCTACTCGCAAGTGCTCAACATCTTCTGTATAACACCAACCAAGGTGCCATTCTCCATGGCAGCAGCAACACGCTCTTTATCCCCCAACTGCTTATTCGTAGCCTCGTCGCTCGCATGCGTACCCTCCTTGATCCTCACATCAACCCTAAACCTCGGCGGCAACGACTGCTCCAACCGCACACGCACACCCAACCCGATAACAGTAGCCAACGAACAATGCGTAATCGTCGGCGTGACCAAGACCCTCACAGTCGAAATCCTCGACGTGGGCGACGCGGGCGGCAGGATGAAAATATCCGGCAGCGACACCACGGCCAGCGAACCCAGCGATAGCGGATGTTCCGGGTCCGAGATTGTGCTGATCAGGTCGAAGATTTCCTGCTCGTCGATTTCTTCGCGCGTGTCGTCGTCGTCATCCGAGATATCGTCGGAGGAGGAAGAGTTTGAAGGGATGGGTGCGGGAAACGCGGAGGAGCCGGAGGTCAGGTTGTCGTAGTGGGGGTAGGAGGGGATGAGGCCGTCGAAGAGGCCGCCGCCGCTGCTGTTGTGGGAAGAGGTTTGGTTGTGGGAGGCGGCGCTGCGGCGGGAGGGCAGGTCGCTGGGGTTGAGGATGGCGGGGTTTGCGTTGTCCTTGTCCATTGTTTTTGGGGTTTCTGTTGCAAAAGAGTCTTGCAAGTGTTTTTGGTTGGGGGTTTGTTGGTATGAACGTTTTGAGAATGGTAGGGCGTGATTGTGGATGGATGAGTGGGTTGGACAGTTTTGTGGCGGGGCAAGTTAGGAATGGAGAAAAAAAAGGAAATATTGGAGATTAATCATAACGCCTCCCGTACTGAACTTTTGGGCACCGTGTTGTGATTCGTCCTTTCATCTTCGCACATTGTTTTCTCTCTATTCTGATTGATCCATCCTGTTCTTCTGACCCACTGCTCTTCCTTCAGGTTCTTACTATTGGTGTGATGTAAAACATGGTATCTGGGAAATTGGAACTTGCAACGTCAGGACAATCAGAGATTCTAGAAAATACACATTTGTTCATCAAAAGTTTCTACAAAGTAGTGTACAAGTTTCCGAGCTCTACGTTCCAGCTGCCTGGCGCATGAAGAACTTCTTGAGGAAGCCCATCTTGTCAACAGCGTCGAGTCCAAGACTTCTTGCCCAAACAACAGGACCACTGCCAGCACTGTAAAGTTTGTGCAACTTGTCTACGGCACCCAGCATGGCATTGTTCTTTGCCCACTGCTCGGCATTGTATGCGTCCAGTGCCCAATTACTGCCAATGTCCTTGCCCACGGAAAGCGAAAAGTTTATGTGCTTGGCGAGCGACTGGGCATCACCGAGACCTTGGTTCAGACCTTGGCCAGCGAGAGGGTGGATGGTATGGGCAGCATCTCCAAGGAGAGCAACGCGGTGACCGGTATAAGTGTCTGCGTGACGCATACGCAGAGGGAACGAAGCAACACTGCCATCTTGGACAGCGGAGATCCTTTGCGGGATGCGCTCGGAGTTGAAGGCGGTGTTGGCTTCGCGCCAGGAGTACTCGTCGGCTTGACCGGACTTCATGGTGTGCATGTACTCAAGGTCAACGGGCAAAAGTCTGAAAGCTGCATTCACCATTGCGGTGAAGTCGGTGCTACTTAGTGATTTCAAAAGAGCGGCCTTTTCGGGCGTAGTCGACCAGACCAGGGTAGCTACATTACCGGGCAGAGGCAACAGTGCGACGGGACCAGTAGGAAGGAAGCGCTGGTATGCAGTCCTGTGGTCGTTTTGACCCCAGTTGGCACCTTCAATCTGCACAGTGGCTACGACACCATGACGGTTGTAGTCCCAGCCGCGTGAAGGAATACCGGCAAATGTGCGTACAGGACTGTTCGCTCCATCGGCACCGATAAGGAGACGTGCGGCCAGTTTGCGCGAGTTGTTCAGAGACACGACTGGCCAGTTTGACAAGTCCATGTTCTCTGTTTCTTTTCCAAGCTCAATTCCCTCAACGCGTGTTTTGTCCATTATGTCGATCGAAGGCAACGAATTCAGGCGAGCTAGGAGGGCGGTTGTGAGGTTAGTGTTCTCGGTCATGGTGGCTACTGTATCCGAGACATTTGACGACGACGAGGGATCGAAACTGATGCTGCTTCCGGACACGCCATCCCATACCTGCATAGCCTGGTAGGGTTGCACGCGGGAGGCGGCGATGTGCTTCCATGCTCCAATCTCATTCAAGAACTTGACCGAGCCAGGGGTCAGAGAGCTGCACCTGTTGGAGAAGGTTGTTGCTTCGGCTTGGAGCTGTGACTTGTTGAGGTCTTGCCCCTCGACTAGGGCAATCTTGAGGTTCGCGGTCTTGGGAGAAGCACCTACAAATCTCAGCACTTCAATTCCATGCTACACGTGCTGTGTCTGGTCTTACGAAGGGCGCTGAGCAAGCTCAGTCCTGCTGGACCGCCACCAACGCACACGACATCATAGATTTCTGGGCCCGCGGGTACGGATGCAGCGGCGGGTGTCGTCCGCGACCAGAATGACCGCGAGGCCACAAAGATGGTCGAATTCCTCGAGGATACTCGGGAGACTTCACATGGTGTTCGGGGGAGCCGCAGCGGCATGCCGGCAGATATTATGGCGAGGATGAGAGATGGAGTGATTGAGCCGAAGTCTGTTCTCCAGATCTTGGTGGTATTTCGGCACAAGAATCTCCGTGCTCTCGGGCTATCATTCAGCGAGGGTGTACGTTGCTTGCTGATTGGTCCGAGGTGCTACTCGCAGAGACATGGCCACAACATGTCCTTTTTGTTCTTCGGCCGATTCTCAGAAGCAAGAGCACATGAAAAATGGTATGAGACCACTATCACGTGTGTGCAGTGAGCAAGACGCGTTGATTCGCCAGAAGGGAAAGGTCATCCGAGCCTTGAGAATCACATGTCAGGTTGCCGACGTTGGCCGACCCCTCCCCTACCCCGGACCTTTCTGCTGCATTTGACAGGAAACAAAGAGCGGATCTGGAGACTTCCAAGGCACTCCGTTGCCGACACGGTCTCCACAAGTAAAGGAGCCCGAATTGCCTGTTTTGAGAGACGACCGGGCTCTCAGTGGCAGTGGGCCATCAATCCCCGAGCCCTGGATGTAATCCAAGCAGCCGTGTTTGGCCCACGGGGGTCAGCCAAAGGAGGCAGGAAGGCGAACCTTTTGGCTCGACACGGACGGTGCCTCGGTCCATATCTCCATACCTTTTCCCCACACGTGCCATTTAGCGCATGTGGTGCATCCATTAAACACCCTTTGCCCTCGTCCTTTGCTCGCGCTTCCGTTTCTCCTTCTCCATTGTCCTGCTTGTTTCTTTCTTGTTTGTGATACCCCGTCTCTTACCATTATGCCTGCAAGAGTCATCGTCGTCGGTGCTGGCCGTAAGTCCTAGGATTCGTCACCTGTGTCCAAAGAGCCTAGTTCTAACAGCGAGCAGTCTCCGGTCTGAGTGCCGCTCACACCATTTACCTAAACGGTGGAAATGTCGTCCTGCTCGACAAGAACAGTGAGACGCCGCGCTCCCACAGATCTCGTCCTCCCTTGCTGACATGTGATTTGTAGACTTCATGGGAGGAAACTCGACCAAAGCCACCTCCGGTATCAACGGTGCTCTTACCCGTACACAGACCGATCTCGGTATCCAGGACTCGGTCAAGCAATTCTATGAAGATACTTTGAAGTCAGCCAGAGACAAGGCTCGACCGGATCTCATCAAAGTCTTGACCTACAAGTCAGCTGGTGCCGTTGAATGGCTTCAAGATGTCTTCAACCTAGATTTGACTCTGGTTTCACGTCTCGGGTGAGTTTACGCCGAAGCATTCAAGTCGAGTCACAAACTAACCCAAAACAGAGGTCATTCGTTCCCTCGTACTCACCGTGGCCACGACGCCAAGTTCCCTGGTATGGCCATCACATATGCCCTGATGCAACGGTTCGAGGAGCTCGCCGAAACCGAGCCCGAGCGCGTATCGCTCATCAAGAAAGCCAAGGTCACCAAGATCAACAAGGAAGGAAACAACGTTACCGGTGTCACATATACCTTCAACAACGAGGAAGTCACAGTTGATGGTCCTGTCATCCTCGCCACTGGAGGTTACGCTGCAGACTTCACAGATGACTCGCTCCTGAAGAAGTGGAGACCCGATACCTTTGGCCTGGCCACAACCAACGGTGCCCACGCCACTGGTGATGGCCACAAGATGCTCATGCAGATTGGAGCCAACGGTATTGATATGGACAAGGTCCAAGTTCACCCTACGGGTTTGGTCGATCCCAAGGACCCCGGCTCCAAGTGGAAGTTCTTGGCTGCTGAAGGTGTGTACATGGAAATCTGTCGTTCGATATATAGTGCTGACCATATCTAGCTCTTCGCGGTGAAGGTGGTCTTCTCCTCAACGGTAAAGGTCAGCGTTTCTCAGACGAACTCGGACACCGTGATTACGTTTCGGGCAAGATGTGGGAGGAAAAGGAGAAGGGAACATGGCCAATCCGCCTTGTCCTCAACTCTAAAGCATCCAACGTTCTTGACTTCCACACTCGCCACTACTCTGGTCGCGGCTTGATGAAGAAGATGAGCGGTGAAGAGCTTATCAGGGAAATTGGTTGCTCAAGGAAAGACCTCGAGGAGACCTTCAGCAACTACAATGAGATCGCAGACGGCAAGCAGAAGGATCCTTACGGCAAGAAGTACTTCCATAACATGCCTTTCAAGGTCGACGACACCTTCCATGTTGCCGTCATGGAGCCCGTTCTCCACTTCACCATGGGTGGTATCGAGATCAACGACCAGGCACAATGTCTGAACACCGATGGAAAGCCTTTCGACGGTCTCTTCGTTTGCGGTGAGCTTGCTGGTGGTGTTCACGGCTCGAACCGTCTCGGTGGCTCATCTTTGCTGGGATGTGTCGTCTACGGTCGCGTTGCTGGTGACTCAGCAAGCAAGTATCTGTTCCAGCAGGTACTGAACGGCGGTGGTTCTTCAGCAGTTCAACGTCTTGGACAGATCAGCCTACACATCGATCCTAACCAGCCTGGTAAGATCTCCGTGGAATGGGCAAACGGCGTCGGTGCATCTTCAGGTGCCGACGAGGCCATCAAGAGACAGTCACAGCAATCCGCCGGTCCAGTCATGACACCGGAGGGCAAGACTGCAGACTCTTCCGATCCAGCCAAGGTCTCAAAGCCCAACGACATCAAGGACTTCAAAGTCCCCGAGACCGAATACACCCTCGAGGAGGTTGCCAAGCACAACAAGAAGGAGGATCTCTGGATCGCGGTCAAGGGTGTCGTTATGAACGTGACCGACTGGGTAGACGAGCACCCCGGCGGTCCCCAAGCTCTCTTCAGTCACATGGGCAGAGACGCCAGTGAAGAGTTTGAGATGCTGCACGACGACGAGGTCATCCCCAAGTACGCCGCTGGCATCGTGATTGGACGAGTAAAGGGCCAGGAAGTCACACTCGAGTATTGATGAAATTTTGTATGATGGAGCAATGATCAAAGGCCAGGAAGGAGTTATTTGTGGGTTCCCAGACAGAAGTAGCATTGGCATCGTGTGTTTTCCCAAATCCAAGATGGTTATCTTTTCCACCTTTCCAATCTGCCCAAGCTCTATCAAAGTTGTCTTTCATATGCCTCGAGCATTCTTCCGAAACCACGGCATATGGTTGAGAGATATCAATCAATGAATCCCAATGGACACTTGCCAGGGTCATGCCATCATTATCACCGTTGAACCGCACCACCCTACAGATTGAACCCGCGTCAACCCTGCAGGATGCATGCATGCGTGATAGCTAGAGTGCAGAATGACAGCTCAGGGATTATTGTATCTCGCAAACCACCCTCTCCTCAACACAAAGATGGAAGGATCAAGAACCAACGATTTCACAGTGTTGAGAAGGATTTTCCACAAACGGCGGATGGGATGGGTTGGCATGTTTGTGTTGAAAAAGCTGACACATGCATGCTGTGCCACAAGGAATGCTCATCGCTTTCTTTGCAGTAGCAGCACGTCGGAAGGATGCGGGAAGAAGCAAAGCAGCGAAATCACCTTGATGTTTTTATCATTTCGAGCAAGAGCAAGATGGGGAAAGAAGACGAGGAAAAAAAAAGTGTAAGTAGCTGTTGTTACATTTTGTACAATACAGTAATAGATTGAGAGGAAAAACAAACTGAGGGGCTTTACTTCGCAAGTACCCAGATGATCAAGCAAAAGAAACAAAAACTCCTGAATGCCTTAATTACAAAGATGTGTATCGTGCGCCTCTCCCCTTCATACACCCTTTAAAGTGCTGGTTTATCATGACCGAACATCAACACCCTTATCGCTGAGGATCACCTCATCTATTGCGAAGAAATAGCAACGGCAATGACCTGAGCATCACTGTGGCTAATGCTGACAGTGGTGCTCTTGATGCCCTTCTGCTCAGCAGCGGCCTTGGCATCACCGTGAAGCTATTAAAATGTTAGTGCGTGGTTCGTTCATAAAAAAAAGCATGGGTTCACTTACAACAACGGTGGGAGCACCGCTCTCGTCGTTCACTATCTCAATGTCCTTGAGGGGAGCTCCAGCGCCGCGCGAGGCAACCTTGAAGCTCTTGAAGACAGCCTCCTTGGCGGACCACTTTCCGGTGAAGCTGGCCTGAGGGTTGGGGGCCTTGCGGCAGTAGTCGATCTCCTGCTGGGTGAAGTTGCGCTCGAGGAAGGTCTCGTTCTCGATGTTGACGGCATCAATGCTCTCAACGTCTACGCCGGGGCTGCTGTTGCCAGAAGAGTTGACCTTGAGCAATGACTCGACCATCTGAGTGGTGTTGGCATCACGGACAGGCTTCTCAGGCTTGGCAGAGAAGGTGAGCTGGGCAGTCTTCTTGTCCTGAGAAACGCGAGCGCTGGGGTTCAAGAAGACAGTGCTCATCTGGTCGTCCTCGTAAGGAGACTTGTCCTTGGCACGGAACATGGTGTTGTTGATGAGACCGTCGTGGAAGTAGCGGTAAGCCTTCTTTTGTCTGGCCTCAACCTTGGTCTTGTAAGATTGGAACTCAGCCTGGTCAAGAGTGGCGAAAAGGTACTTGGGGTGAATACCAATAGCCTGGGCACCCTTCTGACCGAAACCGAAGGAGGTGACGGAGAAAGCCTTGATGCCATCGGTCTGGATGGTTCTGCTGGGGTAGACGATGTAGTCAAACTTCTCCATGATCTTGTCCACGTTGTCTGCGTTGCGGTTACCAGGGACGATACCAGAGTTGAGAACCTGCAGACAGCCGTTGAACATCCAGGCACCAGCGGCACCCTTGGGGTGACCAGTAAGGTACTTCTGGAAGATACCAAGGAGAGCGTTACCCTTCTTACGGCCGAGGTGCTCCATCTGCTGGCAAATGACATCGGACTCGTTCTTGTCGTTGGCCACAGTTGAAGTACCGTGGAACGAGGCGACGTCGAGGTCGTCAATGGTCAGACCCCAGGTAGCAAGTGCACCACGGAGGGGAGCGATCTTAGGATCTTGCTTCCAGAAGTTGTTGCCGAGGCTGTAAAGGGCATCCTTCTCCTGACGCTTGGCCTCACGCTCGATGAACTTGGCTCTGTCCTCCATGTACTCGGCAGCATCGAACTCGGAGTTCTCGGCTTGCATGGCAGCGACTTCCTCCTGCAGGTACATAAGTTCAGACTCTTGCCATGTCTTGATGTTTCTTCTGCGGGCGTCCATCTGTCTCTTGCGGTACTTGATATCAAGCAGAGGCGAGGTGAATTTGGAGATGTCTTCACGAGCAGAGGTCAAGACACCCTTTCCAGGAGCGGGAACGGAGCGACCAATCTTGTCAGTGGCAGTGGCGGTGAAGCCAAGGACACCGTAAATCGGAACACCCATGTCAAGAGCAAGTCTAGCGTCCATGATGACTTGCATACCGCAACCTTGAGACTCCATGAAGCCGTTTCTGGTGGTGGTAGTAGGTCTGGACATCTCCTTGGGGGTACGGCCGTGAGCAAACTCATCCTCGGCGTTGCTGGTAGCCTTCATGTTGGCGAACTCGTAAGAGCCCTCCTCTTGGAAGTCATCGAAACCACCAACGAAGCACATTCTGGCCTTGCCCTCAACAATGGTGTCGTAACCAATATCGATGGACTCGACAGCAGTAGCGCAAGCACCAACAGGGGTCTTGATGGGACCAGTGGAGGACATCAACAACATGTTAACCCAAGCGGACATGGTGTTGATGAAAGACTCCTGGAGAATATCCTTCTGAAGAGGCTTGTCCAGGAAGCGGTCCTTGTACATACCGCGGAGAGCGGTAGTACCACCAATACCGGAACCGATACAGTTACCGACTTCCGAAATGTGGACGTACTTGTAGAACTCGTAAGGGTCAGTAATACCGGAAGACAGGAGGGCTTCGGCGGTGGAGACGAGCACGTAGAGGGTGACAGGGTCGACCTGGCCGATGATGTCCTCAGGAACACCATACTTGCGGGCGTCCCAACCGGTGGGGATCTGACCAGCAACGAGACGATCGAATCTGAGGGCCTTGGGGATGAGAAGAGTTGCGCCCTTTCTCAGTCTGACCTGGTATTCACCAGACTCGGGGATCTCGAAGATCTCGACCTTCTCGCCGTGCTGGCGTCTGAACTCCTCGGCAGTCTCCTTGGAGGTCTCGAAGGGGTCAAGGTCCTCTTGGATCTGGATCTCCTGCAGAAGCTGCTTCTTGTTGGGGTCGTAGCCATTGAAGAGCTCGGGTTCAATGAGACGGATACCAGAGTGGTCGAGGATGTGCTTCTCGAACTTGGACTTGACGTCCTTGTCATCGATGGGCTCACCGGTCTTGGCATCAACCCAACCAGCGTAGCTCTTACCCTTGAGAGGGCCGTTGTGGTTCTTGATGAGACCCATGATCCAGGCCATCTCAACACAACCCTCGAGAGAGAACTCGCCATGAGCTTCCATCTCCCAACGGGTTCTCGAGTTACCCCAGGGACCAACCTCGGAGAAACCAGTGACAACGACGACCTTCTCGAGGTCGACCATACCCTTGAGATTCTCGTTGAGCGGCTTGACCTCGGACTCCCAGTCGGGAACCTTGGGGAAGTCGAACTTCAAGTTGGCACGAGGCTGGACAGTGACCTTCTTGTACAGGGCCTCGTGGCTCTCACCGTGGACGATCTTGTTCTCGACCGAAGTCTCACGAGTGACAGCCTTGCGGATTTCACTGGTCTCGGTGACATCCTTGCGAAGCTTGGTCATCAGGTCCTTCAGGTTGGGAAGGAACTGCAGACCACCGTTGAGGTCAGCGAAGACGGGCTCCTCTTGGCAGAGGTTGACGATAGCAGGACCCATAAGACCCAAAAGGTTGAAGGCCATCTCTTGCTGAGAGAAAGTGCGAGCGCCAGTCTTCTCAACACCCTCAGCGACAATGTTGTTGCCGCCCATAAGACCAGTACCACGGGTCCAGCCAATGACTGCACCACAAATGGTGAGGTATGAGCCCCAGCTCTCAGAGTGCCATCTGTTGAACAGAGTCTCAAGAGCGAGCTTGGACTCAGAGTAGAGACCATCGTTACCGAAGGTACCGTGGTTAGGGGAAAGAGGAAGGATAACCTGGGCAGGGCGAGTCTCGAAGCCACGAGCGGCCTTCTGGGCCTTGACACCACCGAGCATTCTGAGCAAGTTGGTCAACATGATTCTGTGGGCCAACTCAGACTTGGAGTCAATGTTGTCAATCTCGCGACCGTTCTCGGGAATGGCGGCGAAAGGAACAATGTAGTCAAGATCCCATCCGAGACCCTTCTTCTCGTCGTAGATGTAGTCGACGAGAGCGTTGACATCTTGCTGACTTCCTTGGTTGAAAGGGACAACAATGAGCTGAGAGCCCTTGGCACCGTAGCGGGTGTACATAGATTGGTAGTACTCGGTGACTTCGCGAGAGAAGCGACTGGTAGTAACGACAACCTTGGCACCACCGCTGATCAGGCCCTGGAGAACCTCAGCACCGATGGAACCAGCACCAGCACCGGTCATAAGAGCGTGCTTGCCCTGGAAAGTGACACCAGACTTGGCAGCCTCCTCGAGACCCTCGAGGTAGACACCGGTAAGCTTCTTGCTGTACTCCCAACCGTGCTCTTCCTTGCGCTTCAAGTGCAGGAAGGGGATGGTCTCGACCTTGCCGGGCTTGAGCTGGCCGTTGGCACGACCCTTACGGCCCTTCTTGCCGCTCTCAGTAGGCATAATCTGGCCCTCGTTCATCGACAGCGAACGGATGATGTTGCTGTAGAGCTGCTTGATTTGCAACTGCGATGACTTGGTGAGCTTGTGTTGCTGGCGGATGAGCTTGTAGACACGCTGGAGGTCGTTCTGGACCTTGGTTCTGTTTCCGTACTCGGAAATCTTGCCGCCCTCGGCCATCTCGCGAACGTAGTGTTCAAGCTTGCGGACGGCTTGTCTAGGTGCCTCCTCGTAGTTCATGTTTCCACGAGCGTCAATGGTGAGCTGAGGAGCGGTAGGAACGGAGACGTCCTTGTAGACAGGGGCGACATCGAGGACATCCTTGCAGTTGTCGATGAGCTGCTGACCCAGAGCCTTGGCGAGCTCGTAAGTCTCGCCGCGCTCGGTAGGGCAGTGGTCGATGTGGTACTGCATGAACTCGAGAAGCTTGGGGTTGGAGCGGTTCATGATCTGGATGCAGCGGCTGACAATCTCACGGTCGACAGCGGTCAAGCGGCCGAAAATGATGTCGTAGTACATGCTGAGAGCGTCCTGGCGAGCCCAGTTCCATGACGAGTCATAGACACGGGCCTTGAGGGGGCTGAACGAGGGCTCAATACCGGCAGCGTAGAAGTCGCCGTGCTCGGCATTCCACAGGTCGAGCTGAGCCTGGAGAGCGGTGTTGTTTGAGGCAGCAGCAACGGCGGCCTTGTCGCCTGCGCGCAAGTCCATCTTGAGGTAGCGGGCGAAGAGCTCGAGTTGTTGCTTGAACAGGGCCTTCTGGTCCTTTGTGAGGGCATCAATTGCGGCGGGGTCCATCATCATGCCTCCTGCACCAGCGCCGGCGTCACCGCCAGCTGTGGGCGCGGAAAGGCTGATTCCGGCAATACCAGCGTAGGCGTTTGCGACGGTGTCCAACCATGCCTTAGCATCGTTCTCGGAGCCCAGACGAGCTGCAGGTTCTTGGGTCAATGCCAGCAACAGTACACCATCCTGGCGACCGGCTCCGAGACCCCATCGTGTTTCGAGGTGCTTGCGGACTGCAGTGATGTTGAAGCCACCGGGCATCTTGGACGACACCAGACGGGCAATGAGCGAAGATGACTGCTTGCCGAGCTGACCATTAAAGGTAGCCTGCATAGCGGCACCCAGCTCATCGAGAGGTGTGTCTTCCGGCTTTTCGGGTGTTGAGCCAAATTCTTTTCCAAGGTCTCCGAGGATTTCGTTCTGAAGTGTTGATTTACCTGTGAGCGAATGGAGTTAGCAAATATAGCATGGAAGAGGTCGAGATCGAGTCTGCTCACCTCCAACCAAATCCTTGATGGCTTTGCTGAGAGGAATGTCCATCAAGCCCTTCTTCAGCTTTTGAGCAACCAATGCTCTCAAGATATCCACGGCGCCAACGGGGGCGTCTGCAACTGCCGCTGCCGGGCCAGCGCTTGGTGGTGGGGGTGCTGCGGCGGCGGCGGGGGCTGCGGGCGCTGACGAGCCAGCAGAAGGAGCAGCAGCAGCGGGTGCCGGAGCGGCCTCCTCCTCCTCGACGGGGTCAACGTCGTAGTAGATGTCTTTTGCGTCCTTGTTGTAGCAGAGAATCTGTCTTTGCACCGATCTTGCGGCATCGTAGGCTTCGTACTTGGAGGCGAGTGTGCGCTTGGCCATGACACCGAGGGTGTCTGCGGGACCGATTTCGACAATGCGCTCGGTGGTCTTCTCGCCGAGGATGACATCTTGTGTCTCAATCCATCTCACGGGCGAGGCGAATTGGTATGCGAGAAGCTCGACAAGGAGCGTGTGAGCGAGCTCCTGCTCAACCTCGGGACGCATGTTGGCGGAAGAAAAACAGCAAACAGCAAATTACAAAGAATGTACAACCGACGAGCGATTGAGAAAAAAAGGATGGGTGAGAGAGAGGTCTCGCGGAGAGTCGGAGCGAGACGAGACAGGAGAGGAAAGTGAGGAAACGAACAAATGCTCGCGGATGAGAGTGCGGAGAAGAAAGAAGGGTCAGCTAACTAGCTTCAAGAGCTGGCTGGAAGTGCTCGGTCACCTTCTGATGATCAATCGACCGAGAAAGGGTCGAGGAGCAGAAGGGATGAGCGAGACTGTACCACGCACTGAGAGGTTGGTGAGGGGTTCTTGATACCAACGTGCAGAGGTTGAGATGAGGCACAAATAATGGCACGATTGCTGACTGGCCTCTTCAATTTTTTGTCGCGACTGCTGTCCTCTCGAGATTTCGGTGAGCAGTTCTGCCAAGCCACAACTCTTAGAGCGCGGGAGCTAGTGGGCTAGAGATTGGAATTTGAGCTTTCATCTAATTGTTGCTTTTCCCTGCGTGACCTCCGCTTGGCCGACGAGAGCCTGTACGAGCGCGCGAAACAGGCCTGTAGATAGCCCGAGGCTTGCACTGCGTCCTGTGAACAGCCGGGGGGCAGCTTGCATTGCATACCCAACTGTTGAGTCAACGAAGTGTGTGAGCAGTTGGGGAGGAGAGCATCTCGAAGCACGCGTTCCAGAGTGCATATTACTTCGGCGCTAAAAGGGCCCACCGGCAGAGAGCCGGTCACCCCTGGTCTTGACCTCCACCAGACAGTGCTCGAAGCTATCTCGTAAAGAAACCCGGAAGGCCACTTTCCTACACCACCCGAATCACCGCCTTCCCTCCAAGTCCCCCTCCTTCCACTCCTCATCCTCTTGCTGTCTGGCATATTCAATTCTTCCTCAGACCAGCCCCTTCTTTCTCCCTTCCAGCTCTACTCTCTTCCCCGAGGGAGTCTAGTTGTTCGCGGAGCTGTTGCCTGCACTTTAGCTGCTTCGAATTTGTCACGCGGCCAATTGTCCTTCTTTTTTTCACCTGCAACGTTGCTTTGTGAGATTTCTAGGTAAGCTCAATCCTCTCACTCGCTGCTGCCTTCTGAATTGGCCCTCTTGCTCGAATCGAATGCGCCGTCGAGGTTGCCTCTCAAACCCCCGGCCACCCCCGCATTAATTTCTCTACCATTTTTTCAACCTCTCGCTGACCAGCTGTCGTCTCCAGCGGTCACGCACACAGCCTTTCTTCATCATGTACGGCTCCGGCTCACAGACCGGTGTCTCGACACCCCGTTCCCAAGCTGTTTCTCGCCCTCTTATCCTTTCGCATGGCTCTCTTGAGTACTCGTTTTTAATACCCACTGCTCTCCACTTCAGCGCTTCGCAACTCAAGGACGCCTTCATCGCCACTCTCCCCACACCCACAGATGAGCTTGCTCAGGATGATGAGCCTTCATCTGTCACCGAGCTCGTAGCTCGCTACATTGGCTTTGTCGCCCGCGAGTGCGACGAGGGCGATGACCCGGGCTCCTACGAGGAGGTGCTCAAGCTCGTTCTCCACGAGTTCGAGCGTGCCTTCCTCCGCGGAAACGAAGTTCACGCCATCGCTGCTTCTCTGCCCGGCATTTACGAGAAGAAGCTCGTCACTGTCAAGTCATATTACGCCGCCAGAGCTGCCGTCAGCAGACCGATCAAGTCTCACGAATCGGCTCTGCTGCGCGAGGCCGCCGACGAAAACGCCTTCATCTACGCTGTTTTCGGTGGCCAGGGCAACATTGAGGAGTACTTCGAGGAATTGAGGGAAATTTACACCACCTACCCCTCGTTTGTCGAGGACTTCGTCACCGCAGCAGCTGCACACCTTCAGACACTGTCCAGAGAGCCCCAAGTTGAGAAGCTCTACCCTAAGGGCTTGGATGTCATGCGTTGGCTTCACAACAAGGATGCTCAGCCTGACATCGATTACCTTGTTTCAGCACCTGTCAGTTTCCCTCTGATTGGTCTTACACAGCTCGCACACTTTGTTGTGACCTGCAGAGTCCTCGGCACTCACCCCGGAAATGTGCGCGACAGACTGAGCGGTACCACTGGTCACTCTCAGGGTGTCGTGACTGCCGCAGCCATTGCGGCGTCCAAGAGTTGGGAAACTTTCGACAAGGCTTCGAGAGATGCTCTCTCGATTCTGTTCTGGATTGGTTCGCGCAGTCAGCAGGCATACCCCCGTACCTCGCTGGCTCCCTCGACCCTCCAGGACTCGATCGACAGCGGCGAGGGTGCCCCCACCCCTATGCTTTCCATCCGCGACCTCACCCGCGAGGCCGTCCAGACTCACATTGATGCCACCAACCAACATCTTCCCGAGGACCGTCACATTGCCATCTCGCTAGTCAACAGCGCTCGCAACTTCGTTGTTACCGGTCCTCCCATGTCTCTGTACGGTCTGAACCTCCGTCTCCGCAAGGTCAAGGCTCCTACCGGTCTCGACCAAACCCGTATCCCCTTCACCGACCGCAAGGTCCGTTTTGTCAACCGTTTCCTGCCTATCACCGCTCCCTTCCACAGCAAGTACCTCGCAGAAGCAGACGCCCACCTCCAAGAGGACCTCAAGGACATTGTCATCCCCAGCTCCGATCTTGGTATCCCTCTCTACGACACCAACACCGGCAAGGACATCAGCAAGGAGAGCATGGACAACATTGTTCCCCAGCTTTTGCGTATGATCACTCAAGACTCGGTCAACTGGGAGACAGCCACCGTCTTCCCCAGAGCCACTCACGTCCTCGACTTTGGCCCTGGTGGCATTTCCGGTCTCGGTGTTCTCACCAACCGCAACAAGGATGGTACTGGTGTCCGCGTCATTCTCGCTGGCACCATGGACGGCACCAACGCCGAAGTTGGCTACAAGCCCGAAATCTTCGACCGCGATGCCGAACACGCCGTCAAGTACGCCGTCGACTGGGTCAAGGAGCACGGCCCCAAGCTTGCCCGTACCTCAGCAGGCAAGACCTTCGTCGACACCAAGATGAGTCGCATGCTCGGTCTCCCTCCTGTCATGGTTGCTGGCATGACTCCCTGCACCGTTCCTGCCGAGTTTGTCGCCGCTACCATGAACGCTGGTTACGAGATTGAACTTGCTGGCGGTGGTTACTTCACCGATGCAAAGATGACTGCAGCCATTGCTGAGATCGAGAAGTCTATCCCAGCTGGCCGTGGTATCACCATCAACTTGATCTATGTCGCTCCTCACGCTATGGCATGGCAGATCCCTATGATTGCCAGACTTCGCGCTGACGGTGTCCCGATTGATGCTCTTACTATCGGCGCTGGTGTTCCTTCCGTCGAGGTCGCCAACGAGTACATCCGTACCCTGGGCATCAAGCGTATCTCTTTCAAGCCTGGTTCAGTTGAGGCCATCCAGTCATGTATCAACATTGCCAAGGCGAACCCTGGCTTCCCTGTCATCATGCAGTGGACCGGTGGTCGTGGTGGTGGTCACCACTCTTTCGAGGACTTCCACCAGCCCATGTTCCAAATGTACGGCAGAATCCGCAAGTGCCCCAACCTCGTCCTCGTTGCTGGAAGTGGTTTCGGTGCCGCCGAGGACACCTACCCTTACTTGACCGGTCAGTGGGCAAGCAAGTTCGGCTACCCTCCCATGCCTTTCGACGGTGTCCTGTTCGGTAGTCGTGTCATGGTTGCCAAGGAGGCCAAAACCGCTCCTGCTGCCAAGCAGGCTATCGTTGACGCCCCTGGTCTTGACGATGCCGACTGGGAGAAGACCTACAAGGGACCTGCTGGTGGTGTTATCACCGTCCGCTCTGAGATGGGCGAGCCTATCCACAAGCTCGCCACCCGTGGTGTCTTGTTCTGGGCCGAGATGGACCAGAAGATCTTCTCTCTTGACAAGGCCAAGCGTATTCCTGAGCTCAAGAAGAACCGTGATCACATCATCAAGAAGCTCAACGACGACTTCCAGAAGGTTTGGTTCGGTCGCAACTCTGCCGGCGTTTCCGTCGATCTCGAGGACATGACCTATGGTGAAGTTGTTCGCCGTATGGTCGAGTTGATGTACGTCAAGAAGGAGAAGCGCTGGATTGACCCCTCTCTTGCCAGACTCACTGTCGACTTCATCCGTCGTGTTGAGGAGCGTCTTACTACCACTGCCAACAAGAGCTCGCTCGTCCAGAACTACTCCGAGATGAACGAGCCTTTCGCAGTTGTCGAGAAGTTCCTTGCTGCCTACCCTGAAGCCGACAAGCAGCTCATCAATGCTCA
Organism: Aureobasidium sp. SLJ-2021a; assembly: GCA_019677095.1. Taxonomy (NCBI): domain Eukaryota; kingdom Fungi; phylum Ascomycota; class Dothideomycetes; order Dothideales; family Saccotheciaceae; genus Aureobasidium; species Aureobasidium sp. SLJ-2021a. The sequence goes on along the minus strand of JAHRBU010000019.1, from coordinate 37,616 downwards.
GGATGTTCAGCACTTCATCCAGCTCTGCCAGCGCCGTGGTCAGAAGCCTGTGCCATTCGTGCCTGCTCTCGACGCCAGCTTCGAGTTCTTCTTCAAGAAGGATTCGCTCTGGCAGTCCGAGGATCTCGCTGCCGTTGTTGGCGAGGATGTTGGCAGAACCTGTATTCTCCAAGGTCCCATGGCCGTCAAGTACTCTACCAAGGTTGACGAGCCTATCAAGGAAATTCTTGACGGTGTACACGAGGGCCACATCAAGTACCTGCTCAAGGATGTTTACGGTGATGATGAGTCCAAGATCCCTGTCGTCGAGTACTTCGGTGGAAAGCTCCTCGAGGCCAGCGACGAGATTGACGTTGAGGGCTTGACCGTATCGGAGCTCAACAACAAGGTCATCTACCGTCTCTCTGCATCTCCCAGTGCAGCCCTCCCCAAGGAGGACTCGTGGTTGTCCCTGCTCGCTGGTAAGACCTACTCTTGGAGACACGCCTTCTTCACCGCAGACGTTTTCGTCCAAGGCCAGAGATTCTACACCAACCCTATGCACCGTATCTTTGCACCTGCTCCTGGTATGATGGTCGAGGTCAACTACCCCAACGATCCCAGCAAGACCGTCATCACTGTCAAGGAGCCCACCTCAAGCGGCAAGTTTGTACAGACCATCGAGGTTGGACCCATCGTCAACAACGAGATCACCGTCCAGCTTATTGAGGACCGCTCTGCGACCAACTCAGCTGTCGCTCTGCCTCTGAAGTTCACTTACCACCCTGAGACTGGTTACGCTCCTATCAGAGAAGTCATGGAGGCTCGCAACGACCGCATCAAGGAGTTCTACTACAAGATCTGGTTCGGTGACGCCGACGTTCCTTTCGACACCCCTGTCACCTCGCGCTTCGACGGTGGCAGAGCTACTGTCACTAGCGAGGCCATCAACGACTTCGTTCATGCAGTTGGCAACACTGGCGAAGCTTTCGTCGACCGTCCTGGCAAGGAAGTCTTTGCTCCCATGGACTTCGCCATCGTTGTTGGATGGAAGGCTATCACCAAGCCCATCTTCCCTCGCAAGATCGACGGTGATCTTCTCAAGCTTGTCCACCTTTCCAACGGTTTCCGCATGATTCCTGGCGCTGCTCCCCTGAAGAAGGGTGACGTTCTCGACACCACTGCTGAGGTCAACGCTGTCATCAACCAGGCCTCTGGTAAGATGGTCGAGGTCTGCGGTACCATTACCCGTGACGGTAAGCCCGTCATGGAGGTCACCAGTCAGTTCTTGTACCGTGGCGCCTACACCGACTTCGAGAACACCTTCCAAAGAAAGACTGAGAAGCCCATGCAAATCACTCTTGCTACCAGCAAGGACGTTGCAGTTCTTCAGTCGAAGGAGTGGTTCCGTCTCGAGGACACTGAGATCGATCTCCTTGGTCAGACCCTCACTTTCCGCCTGCAAAGTCTGGTTCGCTACAAGAATGAGAACGTCTTCAGCACCGTTGAGACTGTCGGTCAGGTTGAGATCGAGCTGCCCAGCAAGGAAATCATCCAGCTCGCCTCGGTTGAGTACGAGGCTGGTGTTTCCCACGGCAACCCTGTCATTGACTACCTCGAGCGCAACGGCTCTGCCATTGACCAGCCCGTCAACTTTGAGAACCCCATTCCCTTGAACGGCAAGACTCCGCTCGAGCTGAAGGCACCTGCATCCAACGAGACCTACGCCAAGGTTTCCGGCGATTACAACCCTATTCACGTGTCTCGCGTCTTCTCCAAATACGCCAACCTTCCCGGCACCATCACTCACGGCATGTACTCCAGTGCTGCTGTCAGAAGCTTGGTCGAGACCTGGGCCGCTGAGAACAATGTTGGTCGCGTCCGTAGCTTCCACGTCAACCTTGTCGGCATGGTCCTTCCCAACGACACTATCCAAGTCAGCTTGCAACACATCGGTATGGTCTCTGGTCGTAAGATCATCACTGTTGAGGCACGCAACAAGGAGACCGAAGACAAGGTGCTCGTTGGTGAGGCAGAAGTCGAGCAGCCTGTCTCTGCCTACGTCTTCACCGGTCAAGGTTCTCAGGAACAGGGCATGGGCATGGAGCTGTACGCAAGCAGCCCTGTCGCCAAGGAAGTCTGGGACAGAGCAGACAAGCACTTCCTTGACAACTACGGTTTCGCCATTACCAACATTGTCAAGAACAACCCCAACGAGATGACCGTTCACTTCGGTGGACCTCGTGGTAAGGCCATTCGCCAGAACTACATGTCGATGACCTTCGAGACCGTCAGCGCCGATGGAAGCATCAAGTCAGAGAAGATCTTCAAGGAGATCAACGAGACCACCACATCATACACATACCGCTCACCAACTGGTCTGCTGTCGGCTACTCAATTCACCCAGCCTGCACTTACTCTCATGGAGAAGGCCTCCTTTGAGGATATGCGCTCCAAGGGCCTTGTCCAGCGTGACAGCAGTTTCGCTGGTCACTCTCTCGGAGAGTACTCTGCTCTTGCTGCCATGGCTGAAGTCATGCCTATTGAGAGTTTGGTATCGGTTGTCTTCTACCGTGGTCTGACCATGCAAGTCGCTGTCGAGCGTGACGAAGCTGGCCGCTCAAACTACTCCATGTGCGCTGTCAACCCTTCGCGTATCGGCAAGACTTTCACCGAGCAGGCTCTGCAGTACGTTGTCGAGAACATCGCAGAGACCACCACATGGCTTCTGGAAATTGTCAACTACAACATTGCCAACATGCAGTACGTCGCTGCTGGTGACCTTCGTGCGCTCGACTGTTTGGCCAACGTCCTCAACTACCTCAAGGTGCAGAAGATTGACATCCAGTCATTGATGCAGACCATGTCCCTTGAAGACGTCAAGGGTCACCTCGTCGAGATCATCAAGGGATGCGCGGAGCAGACCGAGGCCAAGCCTAAGCCTCTTGACCTCCAGCGTGGTTTCGCCACAATTCCTCTCAAGGGTATCGATGTGCCATTCCACAGTACCTTCCTTCGTTCGGGTGTCAAGCCCTTCCGTTCCTTCTTGCTCAAGAAGATCAACAAGACTAGCATCGATCCCAGCAAGCTCGTTGGCAAATACATTCCCAACGTCACCGCCAGGCCATTCGAGATCACCAAGGAGTACTTTGAGGATGTGTACCGCTTGACCAACTCGCCCAAGATTGGCAACATCCTGGCCAACTGGGAGAGTTACGTTAACGATGATGGCAGCAAGCCTGCTCCCACGGCATAGATGAGAACCCAAGAAAGAAGAGGGTTTGTGTAAACATGTAGAGGAATGACATATCAAGGGTTGCTTTGTTTCTTCTTTGGTGTTTCGGGGAACGCTTAAAGAAGGATATATCCCTTGGGACGTTTTTGGTTGTTGCTGTTCAAGACCCATATTGAATTTTAAGTGGGAGGTGTATATACTGTAATTGTGGTTCTAAATTTCATTGCTGTTTTTCAGCCTTTTTCAAAGTCATATCTTCGAGCTTGTAGCAAAAAGTGACTTGTAGTCTCTTAACATCAACCTCTGTATTTGTGCGTTGCATGCACCAAACGACCCTTGATCCACACGGCAGCTGTGTTTCTGTCATCGCCGCCGTAGAACCATTTGTTGAGTCTGTCCGGCCAGCTCTCCCACATGAAGATATCCACGGGACCTTTGGCGTCGGCATCCTCCATTTCTCCATCTTCACTCACGACATCCAGGCTGATCATCTGCGCATCCCAATCCATGCCGACCTCGAATCCACCGACACGCTTCTCGAGACCGACGACCTTTGCACCGCCGCGGGTCGCGAGCCACAGTGCTTCTTCGGTGCTCAGCTTTGCAGCATCGCCGTGCGCCATGGCTACATGTCTGCTGACCAGGACGGCTTGACGGGCCTCTTCCAGGATGCTCGGGCTGTATCCTCCGCTGACGTCTGTGCCGAGACCGACTGTGAGACCCTCGTCGAGCAGAGTCCGCACGGGTGCCGCTCCCGAGGTCAGTGCCGTGTTGGAAGCCGGACAGTGGCTTATTTTCGCATCGCGGGAGCGTATCACGGCGCGCTCTTCTGGCGACAAGTGCACTGCGTGTGCGAGGATGGTTTTTGGACCCAGCAGCCCTGCCTTATCGTAAACATCGGTGTAGGAAGTATTGGTGGGGAATAGTTGGGCCACCAGATCAATCTCGGATTTGTTCTCTGAAATGTGTGTTTGGATGGGAAGGTTGGTTTCGCGGGCGAGTTTGCCCAGGGCACTCAAGCAAGCTTCGCTACAGCTGGGTGCGAAGCGGGGGGTTATGATAGGGGTGATGAGGTGGTGCTTGGGGTCTATCTTTGCAACGTGTGCGATGCAGGCTTCGGTGGCTTGGATGGCGGATTCGGCACTCTCGTCACGGTAGTAGTCTGGGCTGAGTTGATCCATGCAGACGCGTCCGACGAAGGCGCGTTGGCCTTTTGATAGGCAGATGTCGGAGAGCAGGTTGGTGGCCTCGATGTGGACGGTTGCATAGTAGCACGCTGTCGTTGTGCCGTGAGATAGAGTGCGGTTGACGACGCGAGCGTAGATGCGACGGGCCTTTTCCAGATCCGTAAAGGAAGATTCCAGAGGGAACGTGTAGGTGTTGAGCCAATCCAGCAACGTCGATTTGCCGAAAATGCCAGAGTTTGGATATTGCGAGGCGTGGATGTGTGTATCTGGGTAAATCATGTTAGTTTGAGAAATACCTTTCTCAGCAAATGGATTGCACCCACCTATGAAACCTGGAAAGAAGAAGCCTTGGTCTTGTATTTGCACCACTCTTGCTTTCTCCCAGCCATCGTTTCGCTCTCGTAGTTGATATGCTGGGATATCTCCAATGTCTCGCTCGATGAATGCAATCTTGCCGTTTGAATCGACTCCGATGGCTCCAGCTTCACAGATGTCGACTTGTTGCTGAGAAGTGCAGTGAGCAAAAGCACCCAAATATATCGTTTTCTCGGATGCGCTGCCGTTGGTCGTTGACATGATCATAATGGTCTATATGGAATGTTGCAAAAAAGATAAGGGAAATAGGAAGACACCAGCAGAAGCGAAATCAGATCGAATAGAAAGAATGCAGATAGCCGCCCACAAAGCCCGAATATATATCACAAAAGGAGTCGAAGAGGAAGAGTTGACTTTAACAAGCAAGGTTGACCATTCCAGCGACTTATCTCCAAACTCTCAAGGGAGGTCGGAGGGTGCAGTGGTGGATGGCGGTTGCTGATTGGCGGGCTGGATTGGCTCACCCTGCTCGGCCATGGGGATCGGCGTGCTCCGATATGGGGATGCTATTGCTACTGTTTGGAAAGAGATGTAATTGCCATTATAAACAGACAAAGGAACGGTTCTCGGCGAGGAGAGAAGAGTAGGCACTGTGATCTAGATGGCCACGAGGGTGTATGTATGCATGTGTAACCACAAGCCCACGACAAGCCATCAAGCCAGGCTGATCTCGAGGCTACACGCCAATGTCTCGTGTGTCGATTCGAACTCTACAATGTGCATATCTCAAGATACAAGGCTTTCCTCAATGGCCCTGTGCTCGGACAGAAAGCACTATAGAAAAGTGATTACGGACAGGAATATGGAAGGCTCGGAGGAGGCTGCGGCGAAGCTCTTGAAACAGCAGTCGCTCTGACGTGGGGGGATGGTGCTTGGACCCCGTCTGGATGCCGACCCAAGCAACAACCAACACGACGGTGACAGCTATACACACACACACACATACGCAAACATGGCAGACCAATTCGACAGTGCGCTGTAAGCTCTCAAACCTCGATCAATCCTCCCAACCACTTCTAACTCTCACACCTCACACAGCGATCTCCTTCGACGCCTAAACCCAAAGAACACGGCCACCAACCTCTCGGCCATCTGCAGCCTGGTGCCCGAACACGAGGAAGAACTGCTCGCATCCGTCGACCAACCTCTCGAAGTCCGCCGCTGCAAGAAGACGGGCCGCGACTACCTGCTCTGCGACTACAACCGCGATGGCGACAGCTACCGCAGCCCCTGGAGCAACGAGTTCGACCCGCCCGTCGACGATGCAGAGATGAGCTCCGAGCGCGTCCGCCGCCTCGAAGTCCGCGCAAACGAAGCCTTTGACGTCTACCGCGAGCTGTGAGTTGGTCTCCTCAAACTTGAACAACAGAAGCGGACGAATACTGAGAACGAGGGGAAATGCAGATACTACGAGGGCGGCACCTCGTCCGTCTACCTCTGGAACCTGGACGATGGCTTTGCAGGCGTCGTGCTGCTCAAGAAATCCTCATCCCAGACCGCCGCTTCGGGAGCCTGGGACAGCATCCACGTTCTCGAAGTCGCCGAGCGCGGCCGCACCGCAAAGTACAAGCTCACATCTACCGTCATCTTGAACCTCGGAACCAAGGGCGATGCTCTGGGCAGTCTCGATCTCGCCGGCAACATGACCAGACAGGTCGAAGCAGACATGCCCGTCGATGCCGACGAGACCCATGTCGCCAACATTGGCAAGCTTGTCGAGGACATGGAACTCAAGATGCGCAACTTGCTACGTAAGTGCTTGCTCTCACACTCCTACACAGACCGCACACGCTGATGCACATACGCAAACAGAGGAGGTCTACTTTGGCAAGGCAAAGGACGTCGTCGGCGACCTAAGAAGCTTACCGCCGCTCTCAGAGGCCAACCGCGACAGAGCAGCCCAACGTGAAATGATCAGCAGCATGGGCCGATAGACTCGCCCCCAGGACACAGCTAATACCTTTTATACAAACCACAAGCCACAAGCAAAGTCTTGAATTTTCAGCAATGACCGTCAAAGCACAATTCACAGGTATCCAAGATTATGCAGAAAGGTATTGTTGTTTAGATTTCGTAAATTCGTGTCTAGATATGTACAAAAATTATAGATGGCTAGTATGGTTGCCATACATTATGAACAAGCTTCTACTCAAACACCACAACTCTCTTACTGGTTGAGTGCGAGAATGAGCTCGGCAACGCGCTCACCGACAATGGTGATGGCAGCTTGGGGGTTCGAAGTGGTCTGGCCAGGGAAGATGGAGCCATCGGCGATGAACAAGTTGTCAGTGCCGTAGACCTTGGAGTCCGCATCCACGACCGAAGTGCCGTTGTCGGTGCGGCCATCGTCGTTACCCATCTTGCAGCTGCCCAGCCAGTGGTTGACGTACAGGTGCGTGGTCGACTTGACGTACTCGAGCGCAGACATGCCCGAAGGAGGAGAGAGAATCTCCAAGCCAGGCACGTTTTTGAGCACGTTTCTCATGTCTTCGATGCCCTGGGCGATGGCGATCTGGTCGGCCTCGCTGTCCATGACCGACACGGCGTCCGAGACGTTCATCTTGAGGTCGGGGGTGATTGTTGCGCGGCCCCTGGCGGCTTGGCCGATGGTGATGTACTGGGAGAGCACCATGTTGTGTCCGGCGTTGTTGGGGATGTCGAGGGAAGTGTCGACGCGGGCGGTCCACTGAAGGCCCTGGAGGCCGTCGGTGCCGTTCAGCGTCTCCCAGAGCATGGGGTTGAGGTTCGAAGACGATTGGGTGAGCATGCCGGTGCGTCCATTGAGGTAGGCGTCGACGTCGCCCTGGTTGGGGTTTGACCAGAGAGCGGGAAAGTCGTAGTAGACGACGTCCGGGTGGGAGATGACAATGTCGGTGTTGATGTTGTCCATGAGGTTGTAACCGACGGGCAAGTCGATCCATTGGTCCTCGCTGATCATCTTGGAGCCCTCGGCGTTGCGGACAGTCTCGAGCTGATCTCTAGGCCCGATGCCACTTCTCATCAAAACCTTGGGGGTACCGAAAGCACCAGCAGCAAGGACGACGGCCTTGTTGGCCTTGACGGTGCCTCTGAAGCCATCGTCGGCTGTGTTGGAAATCTCGACTCCGGTGATCTTGGAGCCTTCTCTGATCACTCTGTCGACAATGGCGTTGGTGTAGAGCGAGAAGTTGGGGCGAGGGTAGGCAGAGCCAAGGTACACGGACATGGGACCGCTGCGTTCACCGTTCTGGTACATGAAAGTGGTGTTGGAGTAGACTCTGTCCTTTTGGTCGGGGACGCTGTTGGCACTGACTTGGGTCCAGTCTGCAGCGCTCAAGGCGCCCTCGAGCATATCGGCACCCTGCTGGTAATAGAGCTGTCCATCTTGCGAGGGGACCTCGGTGCCGGGCAGGCGTGAGAAGACGCGGTCAGTCACGCTTGCCATGTAGGTGCTGTTCCACTTTTCAGGGAACATGGTGTCCCAATCCCAGGACGAAGGCTTCCACCAGAGACCGGCGTTGATGGCACCACTGCCACCCAGCACACAGCCAGAGATACCACCAATGATGTCGTCACAGAAGATGTCGTCGGTGAAGCCGCCACCCTTGGTCCAGATTTGGTTGTCGAGAGCAGGGACATCGTAGAAGGTCAGGCCGGTGTTGTCCAGCCATTGCGGCCTGTTGGAACCACCCCACTGTCCAGTGGTAGCCTGGCCACGCTCGACGAGGAGCACCGATGCACCGCTTTCCGAAAGCTTGTCGGCGACCGTGACACCTCCAGGACCCGAACCAACGACAATGTAGTCGAATGCCGAATCGCCGGCTGCTCTGCGTTGTATAGGTTTAGCCGAAACCTGCGTGGATGCTGATGTAGATGTTAGCATGAGGACCCTTGCATAAATGTTGCAGCGGTGCTTATCATACCCAACGACAATGCCACAGCGGCTATCGATAGTTGTCTGAACATCTTTGTGAAGATTCTGTGTCGAGCAAGCAGAAGAAGGATATAGCGTATAGATGTTTCCTCGATACAGAGACTAAGAGTGACCAAGAAGAAAACCGAGTGCTGTCTCTCGTATACTTATACTGTCAGGCATTCTCGCCTTGCAAACCTTTCAATTTACCTTTGCTATTCTTGTACCTATGGAGCCAGTCTCTTGGCCTGGAATGGTCCTCTGACCGCATGCAACGCTGCCATCGCTGCCCTTCGCGAATGCGTCAAAGGCGCCGATGATGTCAAAGGCCCGTTGGGCGGACCGTCCGCTTGTCGTGTTCGTGAAGCCTAAATTTACTTGATCCGAACACGAAAAGCACTTTTTAGACCGGGCCAAGAGTCAAGACCCTTTGTGCTTTCTCGAACCTTAGAAGGAAATAGGAAAGGTGCGGTGGATGTTGGAAGACGCGGTTTAAAAATAGACGGGAGAGAAGGACACGGTGAGATCTGCTCTGCATGGCAAAAGCATGGCTTGCATGTGTGTCAAGGCTCGAGCAAGATCGGTAAATCCGGCTCTCTCTCACCTTGCCTTCTCGCCTTGGTTCACCCTGCTCGCTCTTGTTGCTTGGCTGGGCGTGTATTGTATCCACCATCAAGTCATGCAGAAACGTCACATCTATATCGATGCACCGACTGGGAAAAGCTACAGTCACCGTCATTCTCCTCCCTTCCAGCTTTAGGCGACCGACCAACGAGCGCATTGTCCCGATACGGTAATCTGAGGACCCTTGTTCACGTGGTCGGAGATGTTTCGCTTTCAATATTCGAATGTCTATTGTTTTCTTATACCAATGTCTCATGTCAGATTCAGGTGTCAGCGCAATTCAACGCCCATGTTCCCGATTTTGCGCTTACTTCGCAGGATTCTGCTGCGACACACGCTATGGTGACAATTTTGGTGCTGCAATATATTATACGAAGTATGCACTATAATCACACTGTTCGGCGTTTTGCCAGATACGAATCAAGATCAAGAAAGGGGGATTCCTGTCAGCAGGGCGTCTTGTCGAGATGCCGTATCCCAGTGTCGCTTCTATAGACAAGGTACGGGATCTTAATGTTCTATACAATTATTTCGGGATCCATGGCAAACCCAGCTTGTGCATCTCGACTGCGAGCTGGAAGATGTAGTCGAGACTGTGTTGTCGCATTAGTCTCCTGCATCTTGATCTTCGGGGATTTGAGATGACCTACCTTTCGCACTGAGTCTTTGCCTGGGCAACATCCTTGCCCCAAACGTAGCTAGTTACACATCAGCACCTTCGTTGTGATCTCCAGATATTCGACGAGGAAGCACATACATTCCATGTCTCTTGACCAGAACAGCATGGGTATCGGGCCATTGCTTGATGGCATCTTCAAGTGTATCCTTCAAGTCCTCCTCGTGTGCAGTGTTGTCGATGATGGGAATGCGAAGACGGTCGTGGTATCCAAGGTTTCCCTTCTTTTCCTCGCCGTAGCCTCTGGGGATACCCTTGATCTGCTCGAGTTTCTGGATCTCGAAGACGTCGGTGCCGGCAGCTTCGCAGAGCAGTGTTACAAGCACGGCGTCTTTGCTGTGCGTGTGGATGCAGCAGCCCGCACCGCGCAATGTAAAGGCGGCCATGAAGAGAGGTGTACATGCCGAAGGTTTCAGCACCTGATTTTCCCATTCCTACTTAGCCCTCATGTCTCTGGTATCCCAGACGTGTGGTCATTGCCTACCGGTGGTCTGCGCAAGTACTCCCGGGTCGCGTAGTCCATGACGAACAAGTCTTGCGGCTTCATGAGCTCTTTCTGAACGCCCGAGGGCGCAATGTAGATGCGTTCGCCATCACGAATCGAGGTGCCACCGCCCGTTCCGGTGACCTGAACAGGGTGTAAGTACTGGTTCGACCGAAACAGTCACTGCTAGTCGCTGGATCGGCATACCCATCCAAGAGTGTAGAACTTCTTGCACAGCTCGCAGATGAGGTTTGCAGGGTGGTGGGGATCGTGAGAGGTGATCAAGGCCTCTGCCTCGTGTGTTGTGGCCATTTCGCCTATGTCGTGTCTTTGAGGGAGCTGTCAAATGTCGCTTGGTGAATTGTCAACATTTTTTGTTGACAGGTGCGGGGATCGTGGGGTGGGCAGCATCACAAACATGATGGCGGTGATGGAACACAAAGCAATCAGCGACTGCCCCGAGTTTACAGACAAGTCTCAAGAGATGTGTGCAAGGTGTTCATTGGTTGGATTTCATTCGCTATTTGTGTTTCATAGCAATAGACACTATCGCTTATACGACAAAGCCTCCATATCAAGCAAAACCCATGCAAACAACGTGAGCCGACCTTTCACGTCTGTCAGTATTACAGCTGCTTGCGTCTGTGTAGCAGGTGTTTTGAGTGTTGACATCGTCAAATGTCGACGCCTACTCGGCGGCTACAGGCTCGCTGTCTGCAGCAGGTGCTGCCTCAACCTTGTCCTCCTTCACATCGGTCATGGGAACATCCTTGTCTTCAGCAGCCTCTGTGTTGCTGGGAGCCTCGGTGGGTTCCTTGGACTCTGTCTTCTCAACGGTCCCTTCGGGCTTCTCTGCCTTTTCACCGTTTTCCTTGTCCTCGGCCTTCTCGTCTTCCTTCTCGTCTCCCTTGGAGCCGAGTGCTTCGTGCCAAGAGGCAAGCAGATCGTTTGATCTCTTCTTGAATTGGAACTCCTCCTCCTTGGGGATCGACGAGAGCTTGATGACACCACGAAGCACCTTGTAGATCTTCGTGCCACGGATGATGGCGGGTTCGAGGTTTGTGTAACCCTCCAGTTGGTTGAAGAAGTCGTTCATGGTGGACATCTCATCTTCCTTGGGTGTCTGGTCGCGCATAAGGAAACCCTTCTGCAGTCTGTGGCGTAGGTAAAGAACGGCTTTCTCGCGGCGCTCCAGCTTCTCGGCTTCGGTGACAGGTTCCTCATCGGCAGGCTTCTGAACGACCTTTCTGGGCTTGGCCGCCTTCTTGGCCGACTCGCCGTTAGTCTTGGTAGCTGCGACCTTTGTGGCCTTGGGCGTCTTTTTGGGCTGGCTCTTTATTAGCTCCGAGCGTGAACTACTAAATCGATATCTTCTTACCTTGGGACCCTCGCCTTCACTATCGGCCTCCTTCTTTCTCTTCTTCGTGGGCTTGGCCTCTGCATCCTCGGGAATGTCGAGGTCCATGTCGTCGGCATCGGAGACAGTCTCCTTGCTCTTGCTCTTTCTACGGTCTTTCTTCTCCTTGGTCTTGTCTGCAGCGGCCTTCTCAGCCTTCTTGGCAGCCTTGGCCTCCTTCTCGGCTTGTTTGGCAGCCTCTTCCTCCTGGGCCTGCTTCTGTTGCTGCATAAACTCCTCAAGCATATTCTTGAAGTAATCCAGGTCATGGCGTTCCTCGGCAATGTCGTAAGCCTCCTTCAAAGCTTTGGACATCTTGCCGGTTTGCTTGTCAGGAGTGCAGTCGCCAGGCTCAAGCTTGGTGAGGGAGGTGTTGACCATCCAAGAGCTGTCGTCTGAGTTAGAAAAGAATGCGCTCAGGCTAGGGATGATTTGATACTCACAACTCGTTGGTACCCAAGAACATGACCGGGTAGGTTCTGTCTTTGGCGTTCTTGCCCTCATCCTCGTAATCCTCGCGGTAAGAGCCATCGGCGCGTTTGGCACTGACGGGTCTGTTGCCCAAAAGAATCTCGGGAAGCATATCCTCGTCGCAGACAATCGAGGGCCATGGTGAGTATCCCTTGAGTCTGGCCCAGTAGTAATCTCCCGGCTGGATGTCAAGGTTCAGTTGGGCTACCGACTTTCTCTTGTTCAGCTTCTTGGTCTTGTGTTCCGGAACGCCCGAGGTGGACTTTCTCTTTCCATTCTTGTTGCCTGCGGGTGTTGCGACGTCGGCGACGTCAGAAGGGAGTGTGGCTGTTTCGGTCTTTCCTTCGCCGTCTGGTGCGTTGACCTCGGTGGTTGCTTGTGGTCCAGCAGATGCTGCGTCGTTCTCCTTGGCTTCGGTGTTGTCGGCCGATGTGTCCATGGCTTCGGTAGTGGCAGGTGCTGAGATTGTGTCAGTTGTGAGTTAGGCGGCAGGTGCAGACAGACTGCTCACCTTCGGCGCTCTCAGTTGTAGCTGGAGGGGCCTCGGTCGTAGCGTCGGCCATGATGGTCTGCAGGTGGTCAGTGATTGGCGATCTTTGACGCGTTCGATGTAGTGATCATACGTTCTGTGCGTCCTGTGACTCGACAGGCACGGTCTTGGGCTCTTCCTCAGCCATTGTGATGTTGAGAGGTGTGCGACAAGGGCGTAGTGACGTAGTAGATGGACGCGTTAATGGCGCGACAGACGCGCTGGAGGGTGCTGAACGGTGCGGGAGAGGCTATCGGATGGGCGAGGGTGTCGACTATGTGGCTGTCGATAATGTGCGCGAAGATTGATGGAATAGTTGTGGTGCAAGAGTTGTGTTGAGGAGAAGAATGGACGCGAAGCTCGAGCTTTCAGAACTTCGGCTTCGTCAAGGCCCTTCTGTCTTTCGCACACGTGACCTGACAGCAATCGTTTTCTCACCAGCGACAACCACTTCTGATCTCCGGGTACCTACGTTGAAGTTGAAGGATGTTCCCTTACCTTCCTCGTCAAGTTGTCTCGTGATTCGATGCCTCGGTTGAGAGATTATGGGTGTGGCAGGGAATGTGTTCTTCCATGAGCGCGACGCCAAAACGCCAACGCCAATCTTCGGGAAGTCGCGAATCGCGACACGTCAAAGATCCGTGCTCCGTGCTGGCCAGACAACGTTGAAAAACCATCGTGATTTCTTCCTGTCCGAGTTTGCGAAGGAGAGATGGATTTTCGAGCCAGCCCGAGGCTCCGAGGTCTCCAGTCAGCCACTCCGGATTTGTTTTGACACTTTTACCTTGCCGAGCAATCACTAACCGTCCACGAAACGATTTAGTTGCAGTCGTTCGAATGATCGTGAGATAAGATAGCAGAATCGCCAGCTGCTGTTCTGTCAACGCAGCAGCAGGACAGGTATCTGCTTGTGACCTTGAAGAACAAATGTTCTGCAGTCAGGTTGAGACACTTCAAGGACTGTTGCCACATATAGACGTGCTCTTGCGAGGGGTACATGATTGAATACCCCATGTGTGTAGAAGCAATGGGCAAGAATGAATGATACAAGGAGAATGGGGTTGTTGCAAGGGGTTCAGTGTGTAGCTTGTTTGAACAGGAGATAGCTTTTTCGTGGATAGAGTGGACCCTCAATGTTTGCCAGTACGGGCACCTACAGTAGAGGAACACGTATACGTCCGTTGTGCTGTGTAGAAGTTCCAGTCCTTGCCCATATTCTTACTTCGCAAGTCAGCTACTGATCGGGGCTGCGAAGCCTGGGTGGCATTTTCGTGGGTCTTCAGCATCGGAGCCTTGTGTTCCTGGCAGTCGCATCGGAAAGGACTGTACGGCGACTGGTGTTCAACGATAGAGTCATCCTCGTGAGGATCAAAATCTTGCACAGTTCTCGTTCGAGTGCTGGTTTCGCTGGGCTGGTCGCCAGGAGAGGGCTTCAGGGCGCGTAAGGGCGGTTGCATGCATCGGTATTACAAATGTGACTCTGTCAGCTATGAGACTCGAGACTAGCTCGTCAACAGGGCTATACAGTCGTAGCAGTCGAAGGCGGATGTCCGACAAACAACATGGCGTGCGGCACGCTCTGCTGCTTAGACCGGTCGGGTCAGCCAGCATGGATCTGCTTTTGAAATCGAGTGTGGTCTGTACCCAACCGATAGACGACAAGGAGGAAGCATCTGAGCGCCGATGACTTTGAGTTATGTGCAAGAAGATGTAGTATGCTCAGGCTTGTAGACGTGCATCGGAGGTTCAAGGTGCGTGGATTCGCTTCACCGAGCGCCAACTACGCATACACGTGACCCAAATTACAAAAATAGCAGAATGCTTTCTTGCACGCTGTGCTTAGCACCAAGAGCAGTCGTTTCAATCAAAAAGACAAGCGCAGAGAGTATGTTGGTATACATGCTTATTGGGCTCAAAAATCCTCCCCACGGGTGTGATCTTCGTGACAGGGCAAGAGCACGGCCGAGGGTCCTCGGGGTAATTATGTACAAAGAACATCCTTGCTCCATCTTCTGGAGAGCAGCCTCGTCTACAAGTGGCCAGCCCACGCTTCGTCCAGAGATGGCTGGCGAACCTCCCACGCCCACTGATGGCAAGTCTGGTGCATGACGGGCGACACTTCTTCCTCATCGACCCCTTCGTCTGCAACTGTCTTGACTCCAGCCTGCAGGTACTTTTTCAAGAGCATCCGACGCCAGCGCCCTCTTTCGCCAACGCAGCGTTCCCATCTGCCAATCTGCCTGTCATCATCGTCGCAACGACGTCCTTGCCAAAATCGCGTGTACCACTGGAACCAGCCTCGTACATCGTAGGCATGAGCGATCCAGCCCGCAGCCTCCCATTCCTCGATACTCTGTCCACACTTGACCCTGAACTTGTTGATCTCTGGATTGTATTCTGGGCTGGTGAGATATTTCTCAACATTCAAGTCTTTGAGCCATCCTTCAGGAAGGTCTTTCCAGTCGTCTTCTATCGTAGTGCGTAGGCTCTTGGAGTACAGCGGGCGATAGTAGGAGCCTCCAAAGGCACCTTCGGCGAGCATCTCGGCTGGCGATTTGTTCGGTAGGAAGGTCGGGTGCTCTTCGAAGTGAAAGGTGCCATCTTCATCTCGTGTGGGTGGAGACGCAACCGACTCCCAAGATGTCCATCCTTTCCGTATGTCTTCGAGATCTGGTGGAGGCGATTGTGCTTTGGTCTCGACAGCGTCTGCTGTCACGCTCGGTATCTTCTTCGTGCCACCTCTTCGTGCCGACTTGGCTGTGTGGTTGGTGATCGAGGGCTCGTCATTGTAGATGGGACGGTCTGTCGAGGCGATACGCGCCGAAACGCGTGTGGGTCGTGAGGCCGAAGCTGAGAGCTTGCGCCTCTTCGGTGGAGGTCTTTTGGTCAAAGTCTCTTGCTTGACCTTCTGAATCCCAAGCTCGTTAATCAAGGCCTGGTTGCGCTTGATGTTCTCCAATCGACGTGTCTCGTAGTCCGTCATTGTGTAGATGATCGACTTGTCGAAATGAACCGTGTTGTCAGCGCTGCGAAATGGGCAACCTTGATTTCGCATGTGACGCCGACCTATGACGTACACCATGATAATTATGGCCGTCCATTGTCCCACCAAAACATATAAAGAGAAGTAGACCTGTGCCAACTAGGTAGACTGTTTCTCATTACAGCACTCGATACCCAAAACACATTCATATCAACACATCCTCATCATGTCTGCAAACAACTTCACCGGCACCAACCCCGCCAGCACACACGCCACTGCCACTTCCACTAGCGGTACCAAGGGCGCCGAGGCAGGACAAGGCTTGAAGGGCATGTTCGCTAAGGGTCACGTTAGTCTTCTACCCATCTTCCGTCTCAATTCACATCTGACAGGACATATAGGGCGTTGGCGAGTCTATCCGCGGCAACATCAACTCCGCCATCGACGGCTTCACTGGCGACAATGCTTCCCTAGCAAAGAACGAGCGGGTCGCTCGCGGTGGTGAACAGGAGTTCCAGACCGGCGACTTTGTCAAGAAGGGCACAACCGACAAGGCTCTGTAGATGGGCATGTTTTTGTTCTGACTCGTCCTTCTATGCCATTACGACCGATCTATGATACCCCGAACTCTGATAGATACCATCAGCAATAAATCAATCCAATGATACAAATACTTCCTGAAGTTCAATGCGTCCTCTTGGTGTGCTGAAGTTTGTAACGTTTGTGGCCGCATAGTTGCAAGTAGCTGTAGAGACATGCAAGTCGGAAGTGGAACGCAGTTGACCAACGACGCTGTCTGCCGCCCCATGCGCGACTTCCGGATTGGGCCTAACCAAAGTCCACGTCACGTCGAGCTCACAAAATCAGGATAGCAAGGAGGCATTACACAATTTATCCAACAGCACTTCCGAGCCGATTTCAGACGAGAAGGATTGAAATAGCGGTCGATGTCCTCTACACGGCTAAAGTCCCGTCTTCCTATCCGTCACACATATAAGCAACTTAACTTTAGTCAAGCATACAATAACACAGAATAATGACTGACAACGAAACACCTAAATTTAGCCATCTCCCTCTGGCAACTAACAAGGCTACGGAATGTGCGTTGACCGTAAGTACATGAAAACAACTTGCACCAGCTTCTGGGTGACAGGACGACATTACTGACCGCGTATTCTGTAGGGATCTGAGCTGCTATCGTGTGCCTATTTGAACAAAGGCAGTGCTTTCACTGAAGAGGAGCGTGATGAGTTTGATCTTACTGGTCTACTACCGTCCAATGTCCAGACTCTCGATGAGCAAGTCAGGAGAGCATACTCCCAATACAGCTCCAGACCAGACAATCTCGCAAAGAACACCTTCATGACCAGTCTGAAGGAGCAGAACGAGGTGCTATACTACAAGTTGATCCAGGACCACCTGAAAGAAATGTTCCCTATCATCTACACACCCACTGAAGGAGAGGCTATTAGCAACTACTCGACACTGTTCCGCCGTCCTGAAGGTTGCTTCCTCAACGTCAATGAACCTGACAAGGTCGAGAGAGATGTGTCTCAGTGGGGTGGTCCCGAAGACGTTGATCTCATCGTCGTCAGTGATGGCGAACAAATCTTGGGTATTGGCGATCAAGGTGTCGGAGGTATCCTGATCTCGATCGCAAAACTGGCCATCTATACTCTTTGTGCTGGAATTCACCCTCACCGTACGCTGCCCGTAGTTCTGGACTGTGGCACAAACAACAAGGAGCTGCTCGACGATGACCTGTATCTCGGTCTCAGACAGGAGAGAGTCAGGGGAGAGAAATACGACAACTTCATCGACATCTTTGTGAAGACTGCGAGGAAGCAGTACCCCAATGCCTACATTCACTTTGAAGACTTTGGTCTGCCGAACGCTCGCCGTATCTTGGACAAGTACACTCCTGAGATTGCTTGCTTCAACGACGACGTCCAAGGCACTGGTTGTGTTACCTTGGCTGCAATCTACGCTGCTCTCAAAGTCGCAAAGCTTGAGATGAAGGATATTCGGGTATTGATGTACGGCTCCGGAACTGCTGGCACTGGTATCGCAGATCAAGTCTCAGACGCGATCGCTGTCGAGTCTGACAAATCCAAAGAGGAAGCTATGAAGCAGATTTGGTAAGTTCGCACGGCCTTATCGAGTGATCATGGTGTTTACAATCGACCTTAGGTGTGTTGACAAGCCTGGTCTACTCCTGGAATCGATGAAGGACGATCTCACACCAGCCCAACATCCCTACGCACGCAAGGATTCGGAATGGGAGGGCAAGAAGCACGATGACTTGGTTGAAATCGTGCGCGAAGTCAAGCCTCACATTCTAATCGGCACTTCTACCAAGCCAAAGGCCTTTACAGAGGAGGTCGTCAAGGAGATGGCCAAGCACACTGACCGTCCCATTGTCTTCCCTCTGTCGAACCCAACCAAACTGCACGAAGCAGACCCCAAAGACCTGTTCGAGTGGACAGAGGGTAAGGCCCTAATGGCAACGGGATCGCCTTTTGATCCCGTCGAGTACAACGGCACCAAATATGAGGTTGCAGAATGCAACAATAGCACGACATTCCCTGGCATTGGACTGGGGGCGATATTGTCTCGAACAAAGCTCATGTCACCGCCTCTGTTGGTTGCAGCGACCAAAGCACTCGCAGCTCAAGCACCAGCGCTCAAGGATGAAAAGGCGGGATTGTTGCCAGACGTGGCCAACGTCCGCGAGATTAGTGTCAAGATTGCGGCAGCAGTGATCAAGAAGGCAAAGGAAGAGAAGCTGACACAACAGGAAGGGATCCCTGAGAATGACGATGATCTAGAGCAGTGGATCAGAGCTCAAATGTGGAATGCCGAGTACAGACAATTGAAGAAGGTCGAACACGGGCATGCAACGCGTGCAGCCAAGGGCCAGGCCGGACCCAAGGGAAAGACGTCCAAGAAGTCAAACCAGCACTAGGTAGCGGTATACCATTATGAATAGACATGGACAGAAGTACGCGTCCGGGTCGACTATGCCTTCTGCTCTTGGACATGGAGTACTTGAAAACGAGAATTGGCTGATGGAGGAGCGAGAGAAGGCGGCGGTACTTGGCGTCACAAAAGTCCGGGGCGAAAGTCCGAGCGGGTTTTCCAAAAGTTCTCGAATTATTTCTTGCAAGTGCAGCAAACACACATATCACAACCGCAATCACAATGAAGCGCAAGTTGAACGACCAGGATGTTCCCGAGGTGGCAGAGGCCGTAACAGACGTCGAAACAGAAGTCGAGGAAAAGGTGGTGAACAAGACGCCGACAGCAAAGACTTTCGCCGAACTGGGACTGGATGCGCGCCTTTTGCAGGCCATCAACAAGGAGAAGTTTGCTGCCCCGACGCCTGTACAAGCCCGTGCCATTCCTCTGGCTCTGTCGGGCAAGGACATTCTTGGTGAGCACTCTACGCAACTAACACTCAGGTTGCAAGACTGACGGGAAACAGCGCGAGCACGAACCGGCTCTGGCAAGACAGCAGCATACCTCCTCCCCATCCTCCAGTCCATCCTCCACCGCAAATCCGCACAACCCTCGTCGACGAAAACCACTTCGGCTCTGGTCTTGGTCCCCACCCGCGAACTTGCTGGCCAGGTCGCAAAGGTCGCCCTCTCGTTTGCTGCCTTCTGCGGCCAAGAAGTGCGCATCGAGAACTTGACTCGCAAGGAGGACGACAAGGTTGCTCACGCCCGCCTGATCGAAGCCCCCGATGTCGTTATCGCTACACCCTCGAGAGCAACCAGCCTTGTCAACGCTTCTCTCTTGCAACTACAAAACCTCACACATCTCGTAATCGACGAAGCCGACCTTGTCCTTTCATACGGACACGATGAAGACCTGCAGAACCTCTCCAAGGTCATTCCCCAAGCCGTGCAAACCGTCCTGATGAGCGCCACGCTACGCACCGAAGTCGACACTCTCAAGGGCATGTTCTGCAAGGACCCCGTTCTACTCGAACTCGATCAGGAAGAGAAGGAATCATCGGCTCTCACACAATACGTTGTCCAGTGCGGAGAAGACGAAAAGTTCCTGCTCATCTACGCCATCTTCATGCTCAAATTGATCAAGGGCAAGTGCATTGTCTTTGTCAGCGACATTGACCGCTGCTACCGTCTCAAATTGTTCCTCGAGCAGTTCGGCATCAAGAGTTGTATTCTGAATTCCGAGCTGCCCGTCAACTCGAGACTGCACGTCGTGGACGAATTCAACCGTGGTGTTTACGACATCATCATTGCTAGCGACGACAGCGAAATTGTCGGAAACGAGGAAAAGTCGAGCCACAAGAGGAGGAAGGTCGAGGCTGTAGAAGACGATGCCGAAGCCACTGCTGTCGATGGAGAAGCAACTGCCCCCGAAGAGACAGCTGCCGAGAACGACGACGAAGAAAAGGAAGACAAGGCGTCAGAGCAAAAGCCAAAGAAGAAGCAAAAGCGCTCAAAGCTTGACAAGGAATTCGGTGTCTCTCGCGGTATCGACTTCAAGAACGTCGCCTGCGTGCTCAACTTCGACCTGCCCACCTCATCCCGCAGCTACACTCACCGCATCGGCCGCACCGCCCGCGCCGGCAAGTCCGGCATGGCTCTCTCCTTTGTCGTGCCCAAACCCCTCTACCGCAAGCACAAACCCACCACCATCCCCTCTGCCGAACACGACGAAGAGGTCCTCGCCAAAATCACGCGCCAGCAGGAAAAGAAGAACCAACAGGTCCTGCCCTACCACTTCGACATGAAGCGCCTCGACGGCTTCAGGTACCGCATGACCGACGCCCTGCGCTCCGTCACCCGCATCGCCATCCGCGAGGCCCGCATCCGCGAGATCCGCTCCGAGCTGCTCAAGTCGGAGAAGCTCAAACGCCATTTCGAGGAGAACCCGACGGATTTGCAGCACTTGAGGCACGATCAGGAAAGTCACGCCGTCCGCGTGCAGCCGCATCTGAAACACGTGCCCGAGTACCTGTTGCCTGGCAACTCGGCGGTGGCGCAGGGTGCTGGTGACGGAGGCTTTGTCGGCTTTGGCAAGAGCGGAGAGAACAGGATCAGGAAAGCGAGAATGCAAAACAGAATGAAGGGGGGCAAAGGCAAAGGGAGGAAAAAGTCTGACCCGCTAAAGTCGTTGAGTGCGAAGAGGAAGTAGTGAGGTTTTTGAGCTTTGTTTGATAGGGGTTCTTCGATATCATAATCATTTGCTCTTCCTTTGTCCCTTTACATCTATAAAACGATGGTTTATATGTGTCACTTTTATGCTATCTCGGATACCATGCCGTGTATACCATTTCTCTGTTCTTCGCTCAACGGGATGCCAAACTCTTCCTCGATGACCTTGACCCTCTCACCCTCCGACTTTAGTTCCCTACTGATCAGCGCATCTTCACCAACCCGTTTCTTAAAGTCAGTCTTGAGAATATGCATGTGACCCACAATCTTGTCACCGCTTTCATCCAAGAGCATCTTGAGACAAACGGGCATCTGCGTGAACCAAGAATCCTTGCATGTGCTGGTCCAGTAATTCATGACTTTGAAATCAGACTCGAGGAATTCTGTCTCGGCGAAACAGTAGCAAGGAGACCAATTTTGGTCAGCATTGCGCTTCTCGTAGACCCAAAACTTTTGGTCCGAGGCGGTGCCTGGGATGGGCGAGTGGACGACTCTGGCCCATTGGTTTGGCTCTATGTTCAATCTGCCCTTTTCATCGTGTTTGAGAGGAACGGGGAAAGTGGGGCCTCCAGATCCAAATCCGACATCGACGTGGTACTTTAGGTGTGGGTTGTCTGGGAAGGAGACGAGGTTGACCATGTGACTGAAGCCTGAGAAAGTGACTTGGTCGAGAGGGATATCTTTTGCTGCGCTCACAGAGCTGCTGATGCGGGCACCGTGGCTGGTAACGTGGAATCCCAGGCCGCGAAGGACGTTGGCGAATAGAGCATTGTTGACCATACAGTATCCGCCTCGTCCTCCTTGTCCATTGACGACGATCTTGTTGAATATCTCTTGTGCGTCGATGCTGATGCTGTGATGGGAGCTGTAATGCAGATCTAGGTTCTCGAACGGGATGTGGGCGAGATTGTAGCGTTGGAGAGCACTCAGAAAGTCGAGGCCGGTCGAGGTTTGGGAAGCAATCTTTGTGCTGGCGTGGCCGGCTTCATGGCGGTACTTTTCGGGGAGACGGATGCGGTCGTAGTATTGGTGAATCTGGGCTGGAGTGTAGCTGCTCATGGCGAAGATGGCAGTGCATGGTCAAAAGATGGCAGTGGACGAGAATAGTAACTCGGCGTGCGCGGTGACGATGAAACGTCACTGGTCGACATGTGGGGTCCGAGCCAAACACGGACTTGGACATGGACATCATCCTTTCATCTCGACTCTCATCATCTCATCCTCGGCACACTCGTATAAACGCAGGGGACTGGAAAGCAGTCTAGCCACGTCCAAGGGAGCGTCATCTCGATCCACATCGACTTCGTATTTCTAAAGAAAGAACCGTCGTGTGCATGCACATCTGTACAGGCTCAACAACCAACCGTCTGGGCGTGAGCCTGTGTGGAGGACGACAAAAAAGTGTCCAAGTTTCATTTTGATATTAACGGAACGAGCCTGCATCCTAGCATGGTATGGATTTTCGGAGACACAGCAGGAATTTGCCCGCCGTTACAGCCATAGTCGCGCTGCCTCCTTTGGTTTCCTTGGACCCACCAGACTTATAACACAAGGCAAGTCCTGGTCGTTGCTTCCTCTTCTCTTTTCCTTCTGTCTTTCTACCCGCATTCGTCACAACACACAGGCCTCGTCTCTTCTTCCATCAACTACACTTACTTGTCTGCATCGGATACCGCATTTTCTTCGCCTACACAACGCGTCTATTGCTCCGTATAGCATATATCTCCGCCCTCAACCAAGCCCACCAGAGTTTCACATACAAGATGAAGTTGTTCAGCGTGGCCGCCGCCTTGCTTGCCGCGGTACCTTTTAGCCAAGCATACTGGAAGGGCTTCAACGTCGCCGCCGAGAACCCAGACGGCTCCTGCAAAACACAAGCCCAATGGGTCTCTGCTTTCGAAGAACTATCCTCGCTTCCTGGCCACTTCACTTCTGTCCGTCTATATGCGTCCAGTGACTGTCAGACCTTGGCTCTTGCCGTGCCTGCCGCCATGTCAACAGGGACACAGCTGCTCGTCGGTGTCTGGACTCAAGACGATGCTCATTTCAAGCGGGAAAAGGATGCCCTTGAAAGTGCCATCAAGACATACGGTCAGGATTGGATCATTGCCATTAGTGTTGGAAGCGAGGATCTGTACCGCAAAGAAGTCGATGCCTCGACGCTCGCACAGAAGATTTATGATGTCCGCGGAATGGTCCGCGCCATGGGTGTGAACAAGGAGGTTGGACATGTCGATACCTGGACGGCGTGGGTTGACGGTGCCAACACTGAAGTGGTCAAGGCTTCCGATTTCATTGGTCTTGGTGAGTAAACCTTTAATTGAGCAAAACTGACGATCGTGCCACTAACTTCTTCCAGATGCATACCCGTACTTTGAAGGCAGCAGCATCGAAAACGCAAGCAACGCATTCTGGAGCGCCATTGACAAAGTGCGTGGAGTCGTCGACAATGTCTCTCCTGGTAAATGGGTCTGGGTTACCGAGACCGGCTGGCCTGTCAGTGGACCCAACTACGGCAATGGAGTTGCCAGCGTTCAGAACGCTCAAACCTTCTGGAAGCAAGTCGCCTGTGCTGCTTTCCAGCAAATCCACATTTTCTGGTATGTCCACCAGGATTACCAAGCGTCGCCTAGCTTTGGTGTCATTGACCGCAACGGAAACGCCATTTATGATCAACAAAACTGTTAGTTGAAATGGACGGCAATGATGGAGGGTCTATTCTTTCCACTTTTTGATAGCTTGTATCTTGATACATTCTGTAATGACACTTTTCTCCAATGCTTATACCGGATATATCTACACAACCCGTTGCACTCTTATAGAGGGTACTAACAACAACACTTTTCAGCATGACACTTCAATGCAGATGTATCCCTGGTGCATTGTGATAACCAAGGATACTACACTGTGAACTCGACAGATATGAGTTCCTCTATAACCATAAGTCTGAGGTCAGGGTGTTCCCAGACACAAGAATGACGTCGATGCCATCCATCAATATAATGATGACCACATCGACATTTGAAGGTGCAGTCCATTGAAAGCACCCGACTCCCTCTCCCCCTCTTGCCATACCCTCTCCTCCTCCCCCTCCACCAAATGCTTCCCACCCGCCTCCTAAGAAAAACACCAACCCTCCTCCGCCGCACCACCAGACCCACCCTCCTCCTCCAACCCATCCTCTCCAACCCACGCACCTTCCTCACCACCCCACCTCTGCACGCCAAAGACGACAAGATGTCAACTCAACCTCCCAAGCACGAGATGGTCTACTTTGACGGCCTGACCTCCAAAGTCCGCTCGTTTGGCCAATTCAGAAAGGTCGTTCACACGGGCTTGTACTCGCAGCTCGTCACCATGGAGATTCCAGTCGGCGGAGACATTGGCAACGAAGTCCACTTGGTAGATCAGGTCCTGATCTTCACAAGCGGAACCGGAAAGGCTGTCGTGGCTGGCAAGGAACAGGTGAGATACACCCCCCCCCCATGGAATCTCAAAAGGAAGGAGACGGAGCACTGACAGATTTTATGTAGGACATCAAAGCCAGTGATGTTGTGGTCGTGCCGGCGGGAACAGAACACCAGTTTTACAATACCAGCAAGGATCAACCTTTGGAGCTCGTCACCGTGTACAGTCCTGCCGAGCACGACAGCAGGACGGTGCACAAGACAAAGGAGGAAGGTGATGAGGAGGAGGATGCCGGTAGAGACGAGGCCCCCCAGTGGAGCAGACAGAGCAAGGAGAACAATGAGAACAAGGGTCTCGTCAAAGAGGAGGGC
This sequence comes from Aureobasidium sp. SLJ-2021a, assembly GCA_019677095.1. Classification (NCBI taxonomy): domain Eukaryota; kingdom Fungi; phylum Ascomycota; class Dothideomycetes; order Dothideales; family Saccotheciaceae; genus Aureobasidium; species Aureobasidium sp. SLJ-2021a. Next base: position 12,817 of record JAHRBU010000019.1, on the reverse strand, counting down.
GGGCCCTATGAGAACGGTGATGATGGGAGACATGGCCGTAAGGTCGAGTAGAAACATGGCCTTTCTATCCTTAATCAGTCATGTCGATAATGCGCTATGAATAATAAACAGTCTCTCCATCAGTATCTTCTTTCGTCCACCATAGCCGCAACTTGACAATTCACCTTTGTTGTCAATATCGCTCGCATGGCCGTGTCCACGGATGTGTAACCAAGTCACGTCAAAACAAGTCCGATCGAAAGCAGGATGTGCAATGAAAAAAACATACGAAAGTCATTCCATCATGCTAACAAAATGCCGCTCCCAAGTTACTATGTACATCATGTTTCTTCGTAACTCTGCTTTCTCTCGTCGATTGAACCGATAGTCCAAGCAAAGGAAAATAAGAAAAATCACATCGTTCCCTTTCCTTCCTTTCCACCCAGCCAATCCAAAAAGACAAACAAAGTGGTATCTTCCATAATCCCAAGCCCAGCTTTCCTTTCCTTTTGTCCTTCTCTTGCCGTAACGCCTGTGGTGAAAAAATGTGATGCCTCCTTCATATGATAGTGTCTTCATTCGTTGGCATGATTTGATCCTCCTGTTTTGACCCGGTGCAAAAAGGCGTTGAGTCCGGATGAACTGGCTTTGTTCTTGGGTCGAAGCATGCTGCCCACGAAGCCACTGCTAAACATCCTTTCCTTCTCCTCGGTTGATTCGGGGCGTTCTTCCCCCTTGCTGCGTGCTTCCAGTGCCTGACTGCGACGCCAGAAGCCCATCACAGTACATTGATCGCTCGTGTTTACACGCTCCAGCTGTGTCTCCAACCATTCCTGAATCTCTCGCACGTGTTGAAGGCGATAAGGAACTTGATAACGTTGCAGATGGCTCACAACTCGTGCGGAACGCATGTGTTTGTCGAAATTGATCACCATCCTCGATTCGGTGCCGTCTTCATCATCAATTGGCAGAGGCCGGGTGTTTGAGTTGCCGGCATCCACAAAGGTGAGATCAGTAAGATACATGCCTACGAATGGTAGGCACGGCGCTTTTGGTGTTTGGAGACGATGTCTGAGGGCGGCGTAGTTACGTGATACATCAACTACCTCCTTGATCTCCTCAAACATAGCGTTTGTCTTGGGCGTCAGCTGGTCCCATGTCTGACGGAGTCTAGAGATTGCTGAGCTGGTGAGAGAGCATGCAATCGCCATGAGAGCCGAGTAATTGTCGATATCGAAGCACAGCTTCGCAATCTTGATCCAATGCTTGAGAACAGCGGCACGTTTCTTGATCTGATCAGCAGCAAGTATAGTGTCCACGACAAGGTTTGTGAGATTTGTCGAAAATTTTGACATTGCCAAAACATTTTCAGCGTGCCCATCTTTCTTCGTCCATTCGAGACCAAGTAACTCACGAGGCTGTATAGCACAGAATCTCTTCGATTCTACGATAGTGAGTTGTCTAGCAATCTCAACAGCGTCCAGATCCAAAAGGGTGAGTTTCCTGGTAGCAAAAACACCTGTCAGGAGATACAACTGTTCTCTGTTGACGTTGGCATGAGGTATGATGGTTTTCTCGTAATCGGTGCCCAAGGAAACACAGGTCTTGCCGACAGCAGAAACCAACTGATTTGCCGTACTGCTTGCTTTGATCTGAGATGCTTTCTTGGTTAGCTCAGCCAGACGTTGGCCTGGTCCCGAGAATTGGAGGCTCAATTGTTCGACCGCAAACTTATGGATGATCTTGAGGGCAGGCGCATCGCTTTCAACCAGGTAGTGCGACTCGAGCCACGTTTTGAAGAAATTATACACCCTAAGACGTGCAGGAGAACTGTCCGTGTTGCAGTCTCCAGCGTACTCGAACCGAGTAATCAGCGCCTCTGTCAGCTCCACGGCATTTGTGAAGAGACGGAACGTGAGTAAGAAAGCCGTGTTGTATTCGGGTTCTGGTGGGCCATGCTGACTCGTAAGCTTCTCAACGAGAGCTGCTAGAGTTCCACCAACGACCTGTCCGTCTTTGTTGTACAGCAACTCGTGAGCATACGACCTCATTAGGACTTCGGCGTCATGGTCACTGCCGTCAGCGGACGTCGCGACACTCACTACACTGCCATGAGTGCAAAGACTCGGGTTGGCCCGGACATGTCGCTGGCACCGATCAGGGGTTGTGGCTCTGGTCGATGTTGGTGAGGTTACACTGCCGAGTGAGTTCCTCAAGCTGTCTTGATAGGCGCTCGAACTCTCCGTCGTAGACATTCCTAGACTGCCCTTTCTGTCGGGTGGGGTCCAGTGCTCCTTGTGATCCTGCTGGTACTGCTCTGTTGACTCATTCGCAGGTGGTGGTGGCTGCAATGGTGGCTCGGATGCTGTTGGTGAAGTCGGTGAGATGGGTGTTTCACATATTATCAGTGGTGGAGAAGAATCGGGTCTTCTCATGTTTCCATCCGGAAAGACCGTAGAGAGGGTGAAATTGTTGGTATCATCGGTGGTTGAGCGTAATAGATAGGCAGGCCTCTGTGGTAAGTCTCGTATTGAGATTGAGAGGCTGGTCTCGGCTGAACTGCAATCTTGCGGGTTAGCGGCACCGGCAGCGGCTTCCGACCAATTACCAGAGGCAATCTCCCCAGGTGGTGTGGTTAGGCGAGAAGTGGCCGATTTTTCATGCTGTCCTTGTGTGGTGAAGGAGAGGAAGAAGTCACCAGTTATATGATCAAGAAACTTTCGTGTTTTTGCGGTGCAGTCACCTGCCGCCCTAACGCAAGCAGTTGCTGCAGCCACAAGTCCTCGACCATCTTCCGGGCCCACAACTCCTATAATTTCAGGCTCGTCTAGGTCTGCCGGCATCCTGCACAGGCGGTTCGCAGTCTCTGAGAGTGTCTTTAATTTCATTCGCATATTCTCTGAGGCTAATGCGATGCCTTGGGATCGACTGGTATTGCGCTCTGATATCTCACTGACAACGACCAGTAAATCCTCACCTGCCTTTATGGAGAGTCTTGTTGTCGCTGCCAAATCCAGAGATGTCCTAGACTGTAGGTGGAGGCCAATGAAGGCACCGATCACGCCCAAGAACTGTTCATGCGCGGCCGTGAGACGTTCAGATGCCAGATCAGATATGTTTCCTTCGATCAGTGCGAATGTGCTCATGACTGTAGGCTTTATATTCAAAGCGATAGGCGACGACTGGATTGAAGACGGTGTGCCGTATGGAACCATATGATGAAGCCCTTCCGAGGTCACCTCCGGGCCAAACTGCTCGTCGACAATCTTCGTGTCCTGGGAGGTTTCGTCATACTCGAGGACCCTAAGCTGAAACCTTGGAGCCTTCTTCATAGAGTCAGAATGGGATGGTTGGACCGAGTGCTCATCGACGTCTGGCAACGGAGAAGACGAAAGGCCTGCATGCAACGAGGCTCTTGCGGTCCGAGGACTTTGGAAGGTGTCGCTGTAACGCGTGCTCGATCGTCTCTGCTTCGGAGAAGTGCTTTGGGCCCAGATATCGAGGAAGCGAGCACCTCTGCCTGCAATCCTGAAAGCATTGGACAAGTACTCGTCAACAGTGGACCACACAACCGCATCTGAAGAGTCGGAAAAGGTGTTGTGTATGTCCTCGCGCTTCTTCAGGAGACTGGAGAGATCTGCCAGGAGACTTTTTCGAGTTCGTCTCAGGGCAACATGTCTCTTTATCAGGGCATCATCTCTGTGCAGACAGTCGCATTGTTCCAGCAAGCGTCGAACGCCAGCCACGAGACCTTGGACATAGTCTTGCCTGTCCTCGAACAAAGCCTCGTCGTTTGCACCCAGACTCAAGTAATCCCACATTCGGGTCAATGCATGAAGGAGCGAACGCATTGGTCGAGGATCGTAAATCTGACAATAGTTGGTAGGTATCCAGCCACGGGTACCCGTTGAGAGTATGGTACCATCGGCCCAGCCATTTGGATGAGTGAGGTGTATGAGGACGATGTCGCCTTCTCGCAGAGGCGCGGTGATGGAGATGCCACCTGAGGAGCCGGAAATGGTGGTCTGTTCGGGCTGATAGTCGTGGCTAGCACGAAGATATTTGCGGTCGAGAGGAGGTGCTTCAGGCTGCGGCTCTAATCCGAGGTCTGCCTCCTCGGATGAGTAGGTTATATCTTTGAGACCGGCCATGATTTGATTTAGGATTGCCCGGTCATGCATATATCCGCGGTGTCTACGTCTGACGTTGACGTACGGCCATTGCTGTGATTGATGATGTTGCAATCGAAGCGAGCAAGAATCGGATGTGTTTGTTGCGTTGAAGTCGTGGAATGCGAATCGAGGAAATGGCGTTGGCCTTTGTCGAGATCGTGGTCGCTGCCAAAGCGCAACGAATGACGATCGATTGCCTGTGAGTGAGCGAGCCGAGGGGCAGTGCGGAAGCAAGGAGGGAGCGATATCCCCGCGGATTGTGTAATCGCTGGTCGTCGACAAGGAGCAAGGCAAGCAACTTGTCTTTACAGGGACTCGAAAGGGTTTTGTCTTTGGACACAAAGAGTGTGAAGCATTCGGCATCTAGTTACTGCCCATTGCCCATGCAACACAAATAATCAATCATGCACGAGTAGTTCATTCTCTTCGGTAACCTAAATTCTTAGACCAACGGCGGCCCGTGATCCTAACAATTTAGGAAACAAACAGTCTCCGGAAGCTTGACAGGAATGTACTCGGTCTGCGACGACTCGAAACCGCCTTTGTTGGAAGCCCGCCATCTCAATGGAGACCATCTCGGCCCAACACTCAGGGGACGAGAGATGATGAATGAACACCCGATGGGCGCCAAAGCAATTGATGGACCCTGGGCCCACCCACTTCCACGGGCTCGGGATTGGCGGCGGGACCAAAGAGCGATCTTGTCTGTCTGTGGCTGGTATCTCCATGTCCATGACATGAGCAGGTTTCTTGTTTCGCAATCTTGGTTGAGAGGTGAAGAAGAGCACCCAGCGGCGCCACCACTCGGCAGTGCAGGTTGACAGCAGTGACTATTGGGATCGACAAAAAGGGAGTCTATCGCCGCCTAACATGGACAACCGTTCACGCTCAGTTGCTCGTGCGAGTGGTCTGCAAGGACCGTGATTGATGCTGAAGAGCGGACATCCTTGCAAGTCTCAACAATGATCGAGTGTGCACGGCGGCACAAGCAGAAAAAAGGGTGAAGCTTGTTCTATGAGGACAATCACCATAGATTGCACAAAGGTCGAAAGGAACAGGTTGTGAAAGTCAGGAGGTGTCACAGTAGGGGTATCAAAAGGCTTGACAAGGCAGTACTCATGTTTGAGTGACTCGTATGGCACAGGTATGTTTCAGGAAAGACGATGGGAACACGATGCTGGCTGTTGTCAACCGAGACTACATCTGTAGGCATCGTATCGAACAGGTGCGTTCGTCGTGCCTTTCAAGGAGAGACGATCTCCTTGCACAAGTACCAACAAACGGGAACAAAGTCAGGGAGCGAGACAAAGTCACGGCTCCAGCAAGCCCTAGCTGTTAATAGGTTGACAGGACGTGTGCTAAATGCCAGAGTCACAGGGCCCTTCGAGTCTCGACGATAAGAAGTGGAAGATAAGAGAATAGCGGCTTCACACGGGCCAACGACGCAAAGGTCAGCATCCCGCAAAACCCAATGGCTACGATAACTCGACTGCGACACTGACAACCACCACCTTTGCTCGGCCAATTGACTACGACGGGCGACAATGTTGCAACATGTGACTCTGACGGTGCATGAAGCCTTCTCTGGCATCGCCGGGAGCATCTCCCTGGCTTGCTGGATCTTCCTGCTGGTAAAAAATCCCTTCGTCGCCCTTGTCGCATACGCCTGTACCCGTGCCTGACTCATTCTCAACAGGTGCCCCAATTGATCGAAAACTACCGCCAATCGTCTGCAGACGGCATCTCCATCACCTTCCTGCTGGTATGGATGGCTGGAGACATCACCAACCTTGCCGGCGCTCTCTGGGCTGATCTCGTGCCCACCGTCATCGCCCTCGCCATCTACTTCTGCTTCGCCGACGCCGTCCTCCTGTCGCAATGCTTCTACTACAACACCTTGAATGCCCGTCGCGAACGCAAGCGCTCCATTGCCGCCGCCGAGAATGCCGTCGTTGACGAGAGCGCTCCTCTGCTCGCCGACCAACAAGAAAGCCTTGGTCTGCCTGGCAGCAGAAGACGCAGCAGTGCTGCCAGTCGCAGACGCACCAGGAGCAGTGCCGAGCGTAGCAACAGCCTTAGCAACATCCTCGAGGAGGGCCAAGGCTCCACTGCCTGGCTGAAGAACACTCTTAGTGTCGCAATCATCCTTATCGCTGGAGCCGCAGGATGGGCTATTGCTTGGAGAGCCGGCGCATGGAAGCCCACTCCTGTCGATGTTTCTGATGGCGGTAGACACATGCCTGTTGGTGCCGAGGTGCTTGGCTATGCCAGCGCAGTGTGCTACTTGGGCGCTCGTATTCCTCAAATCATCAAGAACCATCGCGAGCGATCTTGCGAAGGCTTGTCGTTATTGTTCTTTTTGCTCTCGCTCATGGGAAACCTTACCTACGGTGCAGGGGTATGTTCTCGTGCATTCTCTTCTGCTCTATCATTACTGACACTCTCAGATTCTGCTTCATTCTGTTGAAAAACAGTACTTCCTCAAGAACTTGCCTTGGCTTATTGGGTCACTCGGAACCATCTTTGAAGATGCCGTCATCTTCATGCAATTCCACATGTACGGCGAGAAAACATCAGCTATCGAGTGATCGAGTCGACGCATCGTTGTATCTGTTTGTACATTGTTTCACCATAGACGGTAATATTGAGCATGGCATCGCTGTCATATAACTTTTCTAATAGAGCTTTGTGCCTGTCTACTGTATGAGCAGCGTATCCACAGTCTCCTAAACAATAAAGAGCCTGCCGATGTCGGAAGCAGGTACAGGCTGAGAGACTCACAGCAATTGTTGCATGCATGTGACGTGCCACGAGCTTGCACGATCGATCCGGCTCGGGTAGGGATTGAGGGGAAGCAGGAACGCTGAACCTTCAGGCTTCATGCTCGTCTCCAACGATCCAATCTTCTGCAATAATCTTGGGGATGAGGAATTAGCAATTCGAGGAATCGCGTTGATCCTACCTGGACTCTCGCGACTCGAATTCTCACATGCTAGACATGGTTCCCCTCTATGCTCAACAAATATTCGACACTCGGTACAAAATCGACCATGCCGAGCGAGATAGGCGGAGCAGCCGTTTTTGACGATAATGACGAAAGATGAGAAAAGCAAAAGTGAACGATTGGCCAGAGTTCGTCCCGCGGTCGTGTGCCTACCTTAACCGGTACGGCGATATGCATTTTGGAGGGTGCTGGGCAGATTCAGTGAGTTGTCATCAAGCAAGCGGTCTTCTATTCCCTTTCGTTTCCAGTCCATCGACTGTTGAGTCACATACTTACTGGACACACTCATTGTCGAGCACTGTTCAAGTCTCTGTCCTAAAGACTTCCATTCTTCGAGGCAGCATGAGTAGGCCTGTTACACCGGTCCATGGATCGTTAGCAAAAGCAGCGGAGGCCAACGAAGGCGTTCAAGCGGTTGTCAACAAGGCGTTTCCTGATCAAGCGTACGATGTTCCCAAGCAGACCGAATCCCAATTCCTTGAACCTCCTCAGTACAGAGCACCTCATAGACCGTTATCACCAGACACGTTGTCCAATCTATCCGTCGAAGAGTTCGACCAGCTCGGTCCACGAAATGATGAACCATCTGTCTGGTTAGATGGAGGTCACCAAGCACTAAAGTCATCCTGGACGGCCAAATGGCAAGGCAGGCTCCAAGCTAGTTGGCACAGAAATGCTGGTCTCTTCTACATGTTGCTTGCCCAGGTGTTTGGCGTTATGATGAACGTTACCACTCGACTACTGGAAATCGAAGGCAACAAGGGCAAAGGACTGCATCCATTCCAAGTGCGTATTCTGAGCATCAGTCCTGACAGTCCCGAATGTTCTGACCATCAAGATTCTGTTCGCCCGCATGTCCATCACCGTAGTACTATCTTCTCTCTACATGTGGTATACCAAGACACCGCACTTTCCTCTGGGGCATCGAGAAGTCAGATGGCTCCTCGTAGCGAGAGGGCTGGGTGGCTTTTGGGGAGTGTTTGGAATGTACTACTCACTCATATATCTGCCTCTTGCAGATGCAACAGTTATCACTTTTCTTGCACCCAGTCTCACATGCTGGGTCTGCTCGTTCTTGCTCAAGGAAGCGTTCACTAAAATTGACAAAATAGGAAGTCTTGTGTCCTTGGTGGGCGTCGTCTTTATCGCTAGACCGACATCACTCTTCTTCTCTTCTGCGGAAGCGCCACCCGCCAGTGAAAATTCCGATGGGGTTGCATCTAACGGTACAGCGACGATTCCGGATGCCTCCAACTACGACAATGTCACACCGGCTGAGCGACTGGCGGCCGTTGGCATTGCACTGGTGGGCGTGTGTGGTTCAGTGATTGCATATACGACAATTCGTTGGATTGGAAAGAGAGCGCACCCACTCATCAGTGTCAATTACTTTGCTACATGGTGCACGATTGTCAGCATTGTAGCCCAACTCACGCTTCCTGGTATCGGCTTCCTTCTCCCTGCCGATGCAAAGGAATGGGGCTATCTGGTGTTTCTTGGGTGAGTGAAAGTGCGAAGCCTGTACGGACATTCACAGCTAACGACAGACAGAACGTGTGGATTTATAATGGTAAGAGGGGAAATAGATGACTTGTTCGCAGAGGCTAACCCGAAAACAGCAATTTCTTTTGGCAGCAGGACTGAGTTATGAGAAGTCATCACGAGCAACCAACATGGCATACACATCAATGCTCTTCGCGCTGGGGTTCGATAGGTTCATCTTTGGACAAACGCCAGGAATTTGGTCGATAATTGGGTCGACATTGATTCTTGGGTCGGCAATATATATGGCGATGCAGAAAGACAAAGGTAGCACTCGGACAAACGAGACTAGAACAGGAGCAGGGCAAAACAGAGATGAGGAGGAAGGTTTGATGAGAGGAGCAGAAGAAGGAGATGAGGAAGTAATTGACCGAGGACAGCAAAGTGTCATTGAGATGGATCATATGGCAGCAAGACGGGAATGAGGCTGGTGAAGAATCATGGATATACATAGCAGACGACGAAAATAGACATGGGCTGTGATAATTTACAATCAATATACCCAATGACAAAGACATAGCCCCAAAAGGCAGACGTGGTTTCGGCGTGAAGGAAAAAAAAAGGAGCGAAAAGGAAGGGAAAAAGACGGGGGGGCGCGGGTTGTGGGAGTCTTGCCATGACGAAGTGGAAGTTTGTCGAGTCTGTCTCCGTCAGCAGTTCCCAACCAACAGGCGTCAGGAACAAGGCATTACGGCGCCGTCCTTTCTCATACGCGCGTGTTTCTATATCCTTTACGACAGCATCCCGACGAGGAATATTGCAGGCCCGTGACAACAGACGCAGCCTCGAGCGAGTACGCAGCGTGGAGCACAGCCACTCGGTCGCAGCCTCATCCTGATCCTCATCTGCTCGTCGACGGTCGCCCATCGCCATCCCCCTCAGTCGCGGCACGTGCGGGCGCAGCAGACAGGCAGACGGCGCTCGTTGTCCAGAGGCGTACACGCTTTGTCCCGCTTCCCACCGCCCTCGGTGTCCCTGCTGAGCAAGAGGTGCATGGGCTTTGACGTCTTGACGACAAGACAACCCCACGACTTGCATCTTCAGCGTGCACGCAGCACAGCGCCCGATCCACCATGGCCGACCTCCCGCCGCAGCCCAACCTGCGCGTGACGAGTGAGTCCCCGCCTGCCGCCTTGATGCCACCATACTGACCGCCTGCAGTCATCGCCGCCGACGGCCTCTACAAGAGAGACGTCTTCCGTGAGTTCCCCTCTGCTGCCCGCTCGTGCCGCCCAAGACCCGCGACTGACGCCGCCCTGCAGGATTTCCCGACCCCTTCGCCGTAGCCACCATCAATGGCGAGCAAACAAAGACGACAGGCGTCATCAAGAAGACGCTCAACCCCTACTGGAACGAGAGCTTTGACATGTACGACTCCTTCTGAGCTTCATCCTTCCGGAACTGACGGGAGCCTGCAGGAGAGCCAACGAAGAGAGCATTCTCGCCGTTCAAATCTTTGACCAGAAGAAGTTCAAGAAGAAGGACCAGGGCTTCCTCGGTGTTGTCAATGTCCGTGTTGGCAGTGTCATCGACCTGGATGCCGGTGGTGACGGTGCGCAAAACAAGCCCGCCTTCTCACAACTCGTGCTGACAAGCTGCCATTGTAGAAATGCTTACCCGCGACCTTCGCAAGAGCAACGACAATTTGGTTGTCAACGGCAAGCTGATCCTTAACCTGTCGACCAACCTACGTCCGGCCGCAACCCCTGCCGCCGCTGCTACTCCCGCCCGACCCAACGGTGCCGCTTCATCAACCACACTGGACGCTCCCCCTCCGGCCAGCGCCTCGCGCCAGCCCAGCACGTCGGGCGATACATCAGTTCCCCGCACAGCGGGCTTCAGCGCTTTCGAGGACTCTCAAGGCCGTTTGCCTCCAGGATGGGAACGAAGAGAAGACAACCTCGGACGCACATACTACGTCGACCACAATTCCAGGCAAACAACGTGGGTTCGCCCGACTGCCAACTTTAATGCTGGCGAACAGCGCCAGGCCAACGAAGCAGAGACGCAAGCGCAGCGCGCGCGACACCAGAACCGCATGCTGCCCGACGACCGAACAGGCGCCAGCTCGCCAACTCTGTCGGGTTCGGGCGCTCAAAACTCGCCTCCCAACGGACCCGCCGGAACTTCCAACCCTCAGGCAATGTCAATGATGGCTACTGGCACTACTACGGCAGGTACAGGTGAACTGCCCGCCGGCTGGGAGCAACGCCATACACCCGAAGGCCGTGCTTACTTTGTCGACCACAACACGCGCACCACTACATGGGTCGACCCCAGGAGGCAACAGTACATCCGCATGTACGGCCAAAACGCCGCCCAAGGCACCATCCAGCAGCAGCCTGTCTCCCAGCTTGGTCCTCTGCCCAGTGGATGGGAAATGCGTCTCACCAACACTGCCCGCGTCTATTTCGTCGACCACAACACCAAAACCACCACCTGGGACGATCCCCGCTTGCCCTCGTCGCTTGATCAGAACGTACCGCAGTACAAGCGTGACTTCAGAAGGAAGCTCATCTACTTCCGTTCTCAGCCCGCGCTCCGTATTCTGTCTGGACAGTGCCACGTCAAGGTCAGGCGTTCTCATATTTTCGAAGACTCGTATGCCGAGATCATGCGCCAGAGTCCTAGTGATCTGAAGAAGCGACTAATGATCAAGTTCGATGGTGAGGACGGTCTCGACTACGGTGGTCTCTCCAGAGAGTTCTTCTTCCTTCTGTCTCACGAGATGTTCAACCCCTTCTACTGTTTGTTCGAGTACTCGGCCATCGACAACTACACGCTACAGATCAACCCCCACTCAGGCATCAACCCAGAGCATCTTGGCTACTTCAAATTCATTGGACGTGTTGTAGGTCTCGCCATTTTCCACAGACGCTTCCTGGATGCCTTCTTCATTGGTGCCTTCTACAAGATGATTCTTCGCAAGAAGGTCAGTCTTGCCGATATGGAGGGTGTCGATGCCGATTTCTACCGCACCTTGAGCTGGACTCTTGACAACTCGGTCGAGAACGTCATCTTCGAGCACTTCTGTGTTGAGGACGAAGTCTTTGGCGAGAAGGTCACTATCGACTTGAAGCCTGGCGGTAGAGACATTGAAGTGACTGACGACAACAAGAGAGAATACGTCGAGTAAGTTGCCGATGATTGCACTACATGATGTCCGTTGTTTCTAACACATTATTCCAGACTTGTCACAGAATGGAGAATTCAGAAACGTGTCGAGGAGCAATTCAACGCCTTTATTCAAGGCTTCCACGAGCTCATCCCATCAGACCTTATCAACGTCTTTGATGAGCGTGAGCTCGAGCTGCTTATCGGTGGTATCTCCGAAATCGATGTCGACGACTGGGCCAAGAACACCGATTACCGTGGCTACGACGAGAAGGATCCCGTCATTCAGAACTTCTGGAAGGTAAGATATACTGCAAAAATCATCGCAAGCCTCGCACACATGCTAACCTTTCTTCACAGTGTATCCGCACCTGGGATTCTGAACAAAAATCCCGTCTACTGCAATTCGCCACCGGTACTTCTCGTATCCCCGTCAACGGCTTCAAGGATCTGCAAGGAAGTGACGGACCCCGCCGCTTCACGATCGAAAAGTCGGGCGAGGAGGGTCAATTGCCCAAGTCGCACACTTGTTTCAACCGTCTCGACCTGCCGCCGTACAAGACCTACGAAGCACTCAACGCCAAGCTTCTATGGGCTGTCGAGGAGACGGTCGGATTCGGACAGGAGTAGAGAAGGGGTAGTAGACGGAAGCGAGCGAGAGAAACCAAAGCGTCTCGTCGAAGGGGAGGATTTTAACTTATTTATTTTTTTCCATCATGCAGAGGGAGGTATCAGTGGGTTTTAAGGTTATGGTAGAGAGAAAGAGAGAAAGAGCAGAGCACCAGAAAGAACCAGGGAGGGTTTCTTTTCACTGTGCTGCCAAACTTCTTGTGTTGATTTTGTTGCGTTTATTTTTTTGTTTTACTCGAGATGCCCTTCTCTCAAAGATTGCAAATGTGCATTAACCGTCGAATGTCTCCTCCCCCCTCTCCATTTGTTCCTTTTTTGCCTTTCCTGTAGAGATTCTTTTGGCAATTGTTTCTGGCTTTTTTTCGTTCTTTCTTAG